>PVLC010047024.1:0-11235 GCA_004027655.1 Graphiurus murinus
AAAAAAAAAAAAAAAAAAGTAGAGAGGAGAAGCTTGGTGTGGTGGTGCATACCTGCAATCCCAGAATTTGGAAGGCTGAGACAGGAAGCTCGAAGGCTTGAGGTCAGTCTCAGCAGCTCAGAGGCTTAAGGCCAGTCTCAGCAACCTAGGGAGAACCTCAGCAACTTAGAAAGACTCTGTTTTAAAATATAAAAATAAAATAAAATAAAATAGGTAGAATGCCCCTGGGTTAAATCTCCAGTAACACACACACACACACACACACACACACACACACACACGGAAGAATAATCACTATCTGAGTGATAATGACCATAATCATATGATAAGGGTGTGATCTTACATCTAGAACACTTAAGAGAATGAGCTAAAGAGACAACTAGAAACAATAAGATACTTTGGTCTGGTGTTCAGTGCTATAACTATCTTAATAACTGAATAGGTTTTAAACTATATTAAAAAGTGAAAGATGTAATTGAAATTCATTTGATAACAGCAGAAGTGGTAGAATACCTAGGAATCAATTTGAAACACTCAAATGAATAAAACCATAAAATTCTACTAAAATATATTGAAAGAAGACTTAAATATATGTCAAGAAACACCTCATTTTGGATAAGAGGATTTAATCTTATAAAAATGTCAAATTTCATTTAGTCATCCTCTAACTTTAAAAGAGTCTATTCAGAATTCAATGAGATTTGTTTCCTCCCCCTGGTAATTTGAAAAAAAATTTTAAATTTTATTTGCAAAAAGCACATGTAAAATATACAAGAAAATACTGAAAACAAAATTACTGGGATTTGGGGCTGGTGATTTTAAATCTACAAGTTACAGACATAGTGTAAAAAGAAGCGCATACATTCTTAAACTTTTGGTAAGAAAACGAAACATTTTACTTTATTTGGGTAGGGATAGTGTTGGGAATTTTGTTTCTGTATATGGATGAGGTCATGACCATATACATGGTCAATAATAGGTATCACTGGGAAGTGTGACTGAGGGGTGGTAAAATAATAGTTATCACTGGGAAGTGTGATTGAGGGGTAGTAACTAGGATTAGGTTTTGCCATAGGTGATGGAAACCCCAAGTTACCATGACCTTCAGAAGCTAGGCATTTCATTTGTCTCTTCTGTAGAAGTCTACAGCAGGCAGTTTGGGTTCTTTCTATGTTGTTCTAGTCTCAGCATGGTCCAGAATGAGACCAGCTGTGTTCCAGGAAGAATAATAGAAGGAAAAAGGTTAAAGGAGAGAGAGCAAAAAGCCCACTCATGATCTCTCTTAAGGAGGAATCTTAGTGGTTTCCACTTGTACTCATATCCCATTGGCTAATGCTAAGTCACATGGCCACAGTCAGCTGCAAGGGAGTCTTGGCAAATGAGGTCTTACATTTGGAGAAATGATATGAAAGGATGGAAAGACAGTGATCTCTGCCACAAGGAGGTGTTATTAAGGGGGAACACTTACATTTTATGTTTTGCACATAGCTCTATTCCTTTGCTGTTTCACAAAAAACAAGTGATACCTATAAATATTTTTTAAAAGAGATGTATTTGAAAAGATAAAAAAATCTTGAAAGCAATACTCCAATCAACTGGCAATAAGTATGTGGATTTGTTTTTGTATCTTTGATTCTGTTCCAGTGGTCTATGTGGTCTATGTGTCCGTTTTTGTGCCAATAACATGCTGTTTTTATTACTATAGCTCTGTAGTATAATTTGAAGTCGGTTAGACCTTCTACATGGTTCTTATTGCTGAGAATTGATTTTGCTATTATGGGTCTTTTGTCTTCCTGTATGAATTTTAGGACTGAGTACTCTAGTTCTGTGAAGAATGACATTAGTATTTTAATAGGGATTACATTGAATCTGTAGATCACTTTTGGTAGAATGGCCATTTTGATAATATTTATTCTGCCCATCCAAGAGCATGGGAGGTCTTTTCGTCTTTAAACATCTTCAGTTTCTTTCCTTAATGTTTTATAATTTTCATTGTAGAGGTCTCTTAACTCTTTGGTTAAATTTATTCCTAGGTATTTTATTGTTTTTGAGGTTATTGTGGATGAAATTATTTTCCGGATTTCTTTTTCAGTGGATTCATGGTTGGTGTATAGGAAAACTAATGATTTTTGTAGATTGATTTTGTATTCTGCTACTTGGCTGAAATCTTTTGGTTGAGTTTTCTTTGTATAGTCTTTTGGTTGAGTTTTTTGGGTCCTCTAATATAGGATCATCTTATATGCAAATAGAGATAATTTCAGTTTTCCTTTTCCTATTTGTATTCCTTTGATTTCCTTCTCTTGCCTTATTACTTTGGCTGTAGTTTTGAGTACTATATGTAAAATTAATGGTATAGTGGGAATCCTTGTCTTGTTCCTGATTTTAAAGGGAATTCTTGCAGTTTTTCCCCATTCAGTATGATGTTGGCTTTGGTTTATTATATATTGCGTTTATGATGCTGAGGTAATTCCTTCTATTCCAATTTTCTTAAACATAAATGGGTGTTGGATTTTGTCAAATGCTTTCTCAGCATCTATTGAGATGATCATGTGATTTTTGTCCTTAGTTCTGTTTATGTGGTAAATTACATATATATATATATATGTTGAACCAGCCTTGCATTCCTGAAATGAAACCAACTTGGTCATGGTGTACAATTTTCTTGATATAGTTTTGCATATGTATCACTAGTATTTTGTTCATAATTTTTACATCTGTGTTCATCAAGGATATAGATGTGTAATTTTATTTTCTTGAGATATATTTATTCAGTTTTGGTATTATAGTGATATTGGCTTCATAGAAGAAGTTTAGAAGAAGTCCACCTCTTTATATTTCATGGAATAATTTGAGAAGCACTGGGTTTAGTTCTTCTATAAAGGTTTTGTAGAATTCATTTGGGAATCCATCTGGCTTGGGACTTTTCTTTGATGGGAGGCTTTTCATTGCTGTTTTAATCTCTTTTCCTGCTATTGGTCAGTTTAAGTTTTCTATATCCTCTTGGTTCAATTTAGGTAAGTTGTATGTGTCAAGAAATCTGTCAATTTTGTCTATGCTTTCTAGTTTATTGGAGTATAAATTTTCAAAATAGTTTCTGATGATCCTCTGGACTTCCCTACTGTCTGTGGTGTTTCCTTTTTCATTTCTTATTTTAATAAATTTTGTCAGTTCTCTTTTTCTTTTGGTTAGGTTGGCTAGTAGTTTATCAATCTTATTTATCTTTTCAAAAAACAGCTTTTGTTTTGTTGATTTTTTGTATTTATTTTGTTCTCTATTTCATTGAGTTCTGCTCTGATTTTAATTATTTTCTGCCTTCTACCAGCTTTGGGGTTAGTCTGTTCCTTTTTGTTTAGGGCTTTGAGGTGTAGCATTCGATTATTTATTTGGTGACTTTCTATTTTTCTCATGGGAGCACTCAATGCTATAAATTTCCCTCTTAAAACTGTCTTCAAAGTATCCCATAGGTTTTGTTATATTGTGAGTCTATTTTAGTTTAATTCTAGGAACTTTTTGGCTTTTCCCCTTATTTGTTCTATGATCAATACCTCATTCAAAAGTGTATCATTTAGTCTCCAGTTAGCTATGTAACTCCTTTATTTCTCCATGTATTTATGTAATATTCTGTTGTTGACTTCTACTTTCATTCCATTACTATCTGAAAATATGCAAGGAATTATATTACATTTTTTGAATTTGCTAGTTTTTGCTTTGTGGCTAAGAACATGGTCTATTTTGGAGAAGTTTTCATATGCAGCTGAGAAGAATGTGCATTTAATTATTGTTGAATGGAATATTCTGTATATGTTTATTAGGTCGTTTTGGTTTATAATATTCTTTAAGTCTGAAGAGTCTTTACTGGTCTTTTGTCTGGAAGTTTAGTCTAGTGATGTGAGAGGTATATTAAAGTTTCCCAATATTATCGTATTGGGGTCTGAGTGTTAATGTCACAAAGAGTTTGTTTTATAAAAGTGGGTGTGCAGTGTTTACTATCATCATATCTTTTGTTGGATTGTTCCTTTTATCAGTAAGAAATGACATGCTTTCCCTCTTCTGAGAAGTTTTGGCTTAAAGTCTGCTTTGTTGTATATAAGAATTGCTACCCCTGCTTGTTTTTGGTCTCCATTTTCATGGAATAACTTTTTCCATCTTTTTATCTTTACCCTACGAATATCTTTGCCTATAAGGTGAATTTCTTGCAAACAGCATTTAGTCTTTAATCCATTTTGCCAGTCTATGCCTTTTCATCAGGGAGTTGAGACTCTTGACATTCAGTTTTACTATTGAGAGATGATTTTTATTTCCTGTCATTTTGAGTTATATTTTCTGTTACTTCTCCTCCACTTAATTGCTCATCTGGTGGAATTTGTCCCTTTTCTGGTTGTTTATTTTTTGTTTTATTTCTTTAAGTATTTTCTCTAGTGCCTGCTTGGTAGTCATGAATTCCTTTATTTTATGCTTGTCTTGGAAGGTTTTATTGAATATAGCAGTCTTGGTTGGAAGTTGTTTTCTTTCAGGGTTTGGAGTACATCATACCAAGCCTTCCAGGCTTTCATGATTTGGATTGAGAAGTGTGGAGTGATTCTTATTGTTCTGCCTCTGAATTTCACATATTTTCCCCTTCACATATCTCTCGACCTCTATGTCAGTCATTTTTATTATTATGTGGGGTGGAGGAGTTTTTCTTTGATCATATTGGGGTTCTGAATGTTTCTTGTACATGTATGTCCATCTCATTTTTCAGGTTTTGGAAGTTCTCTGATAATATTTCTCTGAAGAGATTTCTTTTTTTTTTTTTTTTTTTCGGCACTGGGGGTTGAACTCAGGGGCATTCTACCTCCGAGCTATACCCCCAGCCCTATTTTTTATTCTTTATTTTGAAACCGAGTCTCACTAAGTTGCGGAGGGCCTCACTAGTTAGCTGAGGCTGGCCGCGAACCCGGATCCTGTGGTCTCAGCCTCCCGAATGCTGGGATTACAAGCGTGCACCACCACGCCCGGCTTCTCTGAAGAGATTTCTAATGTCCTTGGTTTATGCTTCTAGACCTTTTTCAATGCTTAGCATCTACAAGTTTGGTCATTTTATATTATCCCAGATTTCTTCAGTATTCTGGTTGTATTGTCTTATTGTTTACTCCATATTGTTGACTGTGAGGTCAGTTTAGAGTGAGCTGTCTTCTAAGAGGGACACTCTATTTAACATGTAAGCTAGTCTGCCAGTGATGGTTTCTATTGAGGACTATTAAGTTCTGAGCCTGGGGCTTGGCTGGCTGATTTTTAATGCCCCAAGCACACTAATGCTTCTCTGTGGATTGCAACCACATGAAACCATGCTAGCTGTTGGCCTCTGTGATTACTGGGAACAAACTCTTCTGGGGAGAGATTGCAATGTTCCCAGCCTGAAGTGTGGGATATATGAGTTAAATTTTTCCAGGGACACTACTGCTGCTCTGGAAGCTGTGATCACATGAGACCTTATAGACTGCCAGCTTCCATACTCATGGCACCCAAACTCTTCCAGGTGAGAAATTATAGTCTTCTAAGCCTGTGGCATGGTTGGCTACATTATTTTGCCCCCAAACACCCCAGTGACAGTCCTGTGGTGATTGCTGCAGAGTGGGTGGACTGCTGACTCAAGGTCCTGCCATATTATCCCTAGGAACTGTCTGCTAATTCACATTTCTGCTGTGTCTGACTGTAGCTCCCATGCCTTCCCACACAGGGATGATATGCAAACTCACAAACCCATGAGTTTGGTTGTTGCCACATGACTCCCTGCAGCCACACAGGCTCCCACTGGGATGGTTTTTTATATTTATGGGCTTGATGAGGCTGGTTGTAGCAACTCAGGTCCATGCAGGAAGGGTCTGTAGCTTCTCAGTCCTGACAAGTTCTTCTCTAGCCACAGGAGTCTGATGAGTGGCTTGGGTGGGCATTGTGAAGATTCAAGGTCTTGAGGTACTTGAGTATGAAGAGAAGAATGTGATTGCTTTTTGGTGTCAGTTCTCTGCAATCACTGGCTCAACACGATTTAGCTTCTTCTTTGCTGGAGTCCATCAAAGAACCACCAGATTGCAGTAGCCTCCAGCTCCAGTGGGGGCTTGCCAAGATGGCTCCTGTCTCAGCTCTCCACTCACCGATGAGATGCATGGAGCTCTTTTCAGTCCTCTGCTCTTTGTACAGCTTGTGATTCAATTATATTTTGACTATCTTTCTTCTGTTGCATTTTTACTGCTTTTCTTCTCTTGCCAAGAAGCAATCTTCCTGCTGGTTGAATTACAAGTCTTGGAGCAAATGAAACATGCTGTCTCCACCTATTCTGCCATCTTTGTGTCTCCCTATATATCTTCCTAAAATAATTTTATTAGTTCATCATAATTATATGATATAGTGAGATTTAAAGTGATGCACTACACATGCACACATCTGTGTTTTCCCCTTGATCCCATTCCTTTCCTTTCTCCCTCCCCATACATGCTAGTAAGATTGGTAGGGATACCTTCATATATGACATAACATTATTTGTTCTGTTTTCTTCCTCAAGCCTCTTCTCCCCTTTCCAATCTCCTTCTACTGTTGTACTGGTCTACTGGTCTCTCTTCTTCTTCTTCTTCTTTTTTTTTTTAAATCTGAAGTTTCTTTTATTTCCTCTTTTCTCTCTAACTTTCACATATGAGAGAAAACAAATGACCCTTAACTTTCTGAGACTGGCCAAACTCACTTAGCATAATGTTCTCAAGTTCCATCTATTTTCCTATAAACTACATAATTTTGTCTTTTATGGCTGAATAAAACTTCATTGTGTGTACATACCACACTTTCTTTATCCATTTACCTGTTGAAGGACATCTACAATGGTTCCATGATTTAAAATTATACTGCAGAGCTATAGTAACAAAAGAACATGGTATTGGCATGAAAACCAGACACATAACCAAGGGAATAGAATAGAAGGTATAGAGACAAATCTTCACACTATACCCTATATTTTTATATTATTCTATATTTCCAAATTTGACTAAAAGTAGAATGTGTTGCTTTTATGTTTAGAAAAAAGTTCCCTCTCACACATCCTTCTTCTGCAACATGGAAAAGAAAAGAACTCAGTTTTGTTCATTTAACAAGGTTCAGAATTTCAGCATTATTTACTTTCCTCTTCTTTTGCAGGGCAACAGCCTTTGGCATCCTCAATGGATTATGCAAATTTGGTGCCATCCTGGGAAACACGATCTTCGCTTCTTTTGTTGGGATAACCAAAGTGGTCCCCATCCTTCTGGCTGCTGCTTCTCTGGTTGGGGGTGGCCTGATTGCCCTTCGGCTTCCAGAGACACGAGAACAGGTCCTGATGTGAACAACCTATGAAGAAAGGAGAGGTGGAAAGAATCTTGTCCAGGACACTTAACTGCAGCCACACTTCCTGCCTGTCACTGTCCACAGGATACCTTGGATAGCATAGGAGGAGACGTTGACTTTTGAGATCCCCTAGTTTAGGACCCACTTCGATATGTTTGTAACTCAGGTGACTGATTTGGGGGTGCCCTGAGCCACCCTTAGGATCCCAGAGCGGTGTGCTTGGCTGTAGCTCCCTAGGCTAAGGCAGAGGGAGAACACTCCAGTGAATGTGCACACCATGCAAGGAGTGTGCATTTCCCTACTTGAAGTGCAAGGACTTATTTGCATTTCAAAATGAATTAGAGGGTGAGAAACACTCAAGCTTCTCCAAAAGCTCCCAGGAGCCTGATGACCTAAGGAATTGACTGGACTGGAAGTTGGAGTTGTCACTGAATATTGGGCTTAAAGTACAGGATACAAATATTTTTGCATTTGAAAGTATCACCTATGACATTTTCTATTTGAAAATTGGCACAGTAGCATTGAAGATACTCTGATCTAGAAAATCAAGTATTTCAATATCTCTAGAGGTTGACTTTTCCCCCTATGTGCTTTCCATGATGATTAGGTGATACATTTAAGAATGATATTTAGTCCCATTTTGCTCTATTCGAAGAAATGTATAGGAATTCTGTAAACTAAATTTGTATATAACTGTCTGTGGGTTTGTCCCCACAAAAAACACCTGCAACTATTGCCAGAATTTTAGCCATATTTTGGGAGAACTTGGTGTTTGAGGTCCCAGGAAATTGGATTCTAGCAAATGAAATGCAAGCACAATTTGTTATAGCCATTTAACCTGCTGTTGGAAGGATGCACTTATCAAATGAAGTGAGGTTTCACTTAATCCGGATACTTTTCTTCATGTAGATCGAGTGCTTACTTTTCTCTTCTGCACAGATTGCTTGTGAAGTTCAAGCTCTCGGTCTTCAGTCCCGGTATTTGACTTTGCTGTTGACCCAGAAACAACACAAGAGATGTTTTGACACCTGCCTCTCTTCGTAGGCAAGAATAACCCCGGGGTGCAGGGGAGGGTGGGGAAACAAAGCCATAGTTCTTCAAAGTGTAAATTCTTTCTGTTTGTTTTAGCAGTCAAACACAATGCACATTTATTATGATGGTCAGATCCCAGGAAACATCTATGCTATGTGCCCTGGTTAAGGGCCTCTGAACATAGGCCCACTAGCATGGGAGTTATAGAATATAGTGGAGTCAAATATATTCTCCTCAAGGCTCTAAGAGAGCACTTTCCTGAGCCCCAGGGAAATGGGGGGGGGGGATGAGAAACCCAGGACACTCTGCTCTGGCCAGGATCAGCCATAGACGTCTTGACTCTATGGGAAATGAACAGTTTTATTTTTTTTAATTTATCAGAACCATCTAGCAACAGAAGGGAGAGTGAGTCAGGGAGTTTCTGCTACTGGGGGTGAACTTGCCGGGGCCAGATGAACATCATTCTACAAGAAGGACTAGTTCCCCAAGTTGACTGACAGCATTCCCAATAGTTGTACAATGCTACACTTTTCCCATTAGAAATAGCCAACAATTTAAAACAGAATAACAATCAGTATGTTGAAAGTTTTCTCAGTTGTGGAGAAATGTTTAGGTCCTATGATAGCGTCTGAAATTCTATTAATAGGTCCACAAGGAAAAGAATAAGTTTTAAAGAAACATTTCCACCCTTAATTTAAGCTCAGTTTTAACGCTTAAATTAATGTTGACTCTAATTCCTTCATCCTCACCCTTTATTCACTCCACTTTTTTTCTGTGCAGGGAAGGAAGATACACCAACTCTGATTTGACACTCTGATCCAATCCTCCTCCCCCAAATGTATATCTATATAAATATACCACTGTGTATTCATGTTTCTCTCAGTGTTTTACAGGAGTTAACGAACATTATGCTATGCTGATAATGAGAGATTCTATGTAATATAGCTGTAATATACTTTCCATATTCTCATGATATGAAATATGGTGGCTAGGATCATAAAAGAATCGTGTGGATCTGGAATGACTGTGTAACATTATTCTCCAGTGGATAGTACAATTCAGTGAGCAGCTGCCCCTTAAGAAACGTCCAAGACAGAGCTCCCATTTCTAGTTAAGATGGATCTTGCAAATTTACAGTCTGATGAATTTTTGAGGGCAGGGTGGCTGCAATAATGTGTGGGTTAACTCCATTTGGTTTCCAAGCTCTATCTTCTGCATTATCTCTATGACTCCTTGAACCAACCAAGGTGAGCCCATCCCATCCATCATGTAGGCATACGTGAAGAGCGTGGCCATGGTTGGCAGCCTTTCCCCAAGAAGGGTTGTCTGACACTGGGACCACGTCTTGCATCCTGTCACTCCCACCGAGATAAATGTATCTTTAAAAATAGTCTCTGTGGCAGGACGTTGGAGGATAATGGACAGCATTCCCAGCCATCCGTTTCTTTTTCATTTCGTGTTCTGCCCCAAGAAGCTTCCAGTGGCATCTACAGAGGGTGAAAGGGGTTAGGTGTCCCTTCCTTGAGCGGATCTGTTCACGGTTCACGATGCATTTAATGATGCCCAGTTTGGGAGCAGTTACTTTTCACAGTCTCAGCTGTATTCTGTCATCTCCTGATGCTGATTTTTGATCTTTTGTTTTTATTAAAATAACTAGTGAAAGAGCTGTGCCTGTTTGTGAAGTTTGTAGTGCATTAGCTTGAGGTTGTGTAATAAATAACACTATTCCCAGGGTTCCATATTATGTGAGTTCATGAAAAAAAATAAAAATAAAAATAACTTACAATCAATCTTTAAGAATTGGGGTTAGAGATTGTTTTCAGCACCAAAATCTTTTCTGTGTTCCTAAATCGACTACATCTTTTCCTTCAGTTTTCTTACTTTCATCTGGGAACCTTGAGAGATTAAGATATGATCATGGCCACACTTCATGCTAGCTGTGGGTTCTGAGCCTGTGCTGTGCTCTCTTAGGTTTCTGGATGAATCCCTCAATTACTGATCGCCTATTTCAAGAGCCCTGCCGAGAATGAGACAATGTGACCAACACTTACTCTGCATTTCCTGAGACTACTTGTTGTATGTTCACTTGGTTGTTTAAACTAGAATGGATGGAAGCATCAGTGTGAAGATTAGTATTTATCCATCTACGAAGCCATTTCTTCCACCCTTCCTTCACTCTACGAACCTACTGAGTTCCTACCATGTGACAGTCTCTGGGCTGAGCCCTGGAGATATAGCAATGACAAATACAACGAAAACAAATAAACAAACAAAATGGGTCCCAGTTCCTGACCCCTGCTGTGTTCCACTTGGAATAAGCTCAGGCAAGACAGATATTAAATCAGTCATAACATGAAGTGCAACGACCTTCTGATTGGAGAAATGCACCTTTTGTTTGCAAGGGGATTTCTACTGCTTTACTAGTCAGCTGTGGGATTTCTGAATGTGGTTGTTCTCTCCAGTTGGTCTTCCCTAAGGAATGTGCCAGTTTTTTTCTCTTTTTAAACCAGGTAAGGTAAAAAGATGCACTTGCTCATTTCCTACAGAGTCAATCAGTTTTTACTTAATGGGCTTTGCAGAAAATTTTGCAGGGAAGAAAGGACAGGGCCCAGGGATGTAAGCAGGACTTTCGTTAGAGAGTTGAATCTCCCAGAAGTCCTGGGAAAAGTGTTTCTACCTCCACATCTGGCTTTTTAGCCAGCATCTGTGCTAACTGAGCTAGGACTGATGCAATATTTGGGATTTAGTGAGGTTGAGGTGGGATGGCACATAACTGAAAATCCAAGTAAGCCAGTGTAGTAAGTTTATAATAAGCTAAAAGTTCTCTCTCCCCTCCCCTCCCCTCCCCTCCCC
>PVLC010047025.1:0-11235 GCA_004027655.1 Graphiurus murinus
GAAGATTACAAGGAGTTTGGGAAATTTGTGGTTCAGAGAAAATGCTTTTAAAAAACGCTGAACACGGGGAGGGGAGGGGAGGTACAGGAGGAGCAGCTCGAAATGCCACAGTACAGGAGGACCACTCTGTAGGGGAGGGCAGGGGTAACATCATCCTTTGGGCTTCAGTACATCATTCAATAAACCGGTTTTCCCTATTAAGGTTTCAGTTCATTCTGGTTTCATATTGCTGTAAACATTGTTTTTCACATATCAATAAGTATCCCTGTTCTGTTCTTTTTGTTATGTAGCCATGTGTAGAATTTCTGGGTCATATATTAATTCTATTTTGTAACTGTTTGAGGACTTTAGTAGTGGTAGTCTCACCATTTTACATCCCTCTTAGCCTTGTGCAAATCGATTCTATTCACATTGATGCTAACAGTTGTTTTTTGTTTTTTGGTGAATAGCCATTTTAAAGTAAATGAAATTTTATTTCATTGTGATATTGTTTTGCATCTCCCTAAGGATTAGTTAAATTCTTCATCCTTTTATGTGTTGCTACTTGGCTGCGCTCCCCCACACTTTGGACAGATATCAGTTGACTCCTTAATTAAATTTTTAATTCAGTTTTTTGTATTTTGTTTGTCAATTAGTAGAAAATTTAGAGTTTATTCTGGATATAAATCTGATATATATGTATATGAGTTTTCCTTTATTGATTGGCTTTTAGTCCTGATTTTTTTTTTCGGTACTGGGGATTGAATTCAGGGGCTTTCTACCTTCGAGCTATACCCTCAGCCCTGTTTTTTATTCTTTATTTTGAAACAGGGTCTCACTAAGTTGCAGAGTGCCTCACTAATTAGCTAAGGCTGGCTGCAAACCTGGATCCTCCAGTCTGAGCCTCCCAAGTACTGGGATTACAAGCATGCGCCACTGCACCCGGCTTGCTCTTGATATTTTTGATGCAGAAAATTTTAACTTTCATGAAGTTCAGTTTTTCAATTCTAACTTTTCTTCTTGTGTTTTCGATGCCATATTTAATAAACCGTTTCCAAATTCTAAGTCATGAAGATTTGACCCTATATTTTCCTTTAAGATTATTGTGATATCAGGTCTTAAATTTAAGTTTTTGATCCATTTTGAATTCATTTTATGTGGCATAATTGTTCAACTTCATTTTTGTAAATGAATATGAAGTTTTCACATGAAGAGACTTCTTTCCTTATTGTATGATCTTGATGTCTTTATTGAAAATCAATTGAACATTTATGTGTGGGATTATTTCTGGACTCTTGATTCTGTTCCATTGTTTTATATTCATATCTTTAATTTACTATAAAACTATTTTAATTACTATATTTTTGCAGTAAAATTTGAAAATGAGAATTTTGAGTCCTCCAAGGTACCAGGAGCCAGCCTTCATGGCAGCAGGGGTGGGGGTCCCTCGATAGGTGTGGAATGAGACGAGGTATAGAATGAGAATACACTCACACCCAAATTCAGTGAAGAAGTGCATCTGTTTTATTTTTTTTGTCAGTTGCAGATTTATACTATTTTTTACACTGAGGCATATAGAACAGGAATTTTTACAGACTTGTTTTTCAAAAGGTTAATCACAACCAGTTAGGTTTACAACACGTATACAAAAATTCTTTTCCATTAGTTAAAATCTTTACAATTTTGCTTAGCCCCTCTAAGCAGTTTTTGTCTTATCTAGGTAGTTAGCAGGTTTCAGGGAGACCAGGTATTGGGGAGACCAGGCAGTAGCAATTTAGATAAACTTGCAAAGCCTGTTTCTAGGCTAAAGCTTAGTGTCTTGAGGCACTACTCAGAGATCAGTATCTGTCAGGCCACATGTTTCTAAGAAGTTTTTTTTATATAATTAATTAAAAGCAAAAACCCAAAGCACCCATAATTTCCAGAATATAATAATGCAAAGTGGGAAATGCCACGAATTCTCTCTTTGGGAATCATCTCCCTTGCAGGACTCCAGGGGACCGAGCCTTGCTCAAGATCCAGCTATTAACATGCCATCGAATTTACCTTTCTTTATTTTTTAATTTAAAGGCTTCCACTTCTATAGCAAGTGACTTGACAGATCGTGAGGTGAGTTGGATGATGACTGGAAGACATGAATAAAATATGATTATAAGCACCAGAGCAAGTTCCATAGACACTCCATAACTCATGAGTGAATGTACGTCTAATTGTTTACAAAGTTGAATAAAAAAATCAGAGTCCATTTTGGGTAGTAGAACTAACATCTATATAGTCTTGACTAATTTATTTTATTTGATCTTGTAATGCCTGAAGATACAGGGCTATGTTAGTGTTATTCCAGATTCCTAATAAATGATTCTGCACCTGTGGCCAGGAGTGCTGAGAATCATTATAACACAAGGGAGAGAAACAGATGTATTTGTACTTTACATGGCATCTAGTGGACAATCTAGTTTTAATGTTAGCTACCTCATTTCCTAAATACAGTACTGCCTCTTCTAAGGCTGAGATATGAGTTTCTAATTTTCTATCTATGATTTCTTGTGCCGCTAAAGCCAGAGTAACATTATGTGACAATGAATTGACATGATGAGCCATATTAATATTTGTGACTAAGGCAGTAGTCGAGACAGCTGATAATAGAGATTAAGACAGAAATTCCTTAGAGCAGCTACAAATCTTTTTGGATGAATAAGATCAGTAACTTGTTTAAAAAGCTGTACTCCTGTGTCATCATACCAAGGATCAATTAAGTTTACAGGCAGCATAACAAAGGGGGATTGATGGACAATTATAAGAGTTACATAGTCTTTTGTCATCTTGTTAAGACAATTAGTTAATAAACATTGTATACATTGAACTAAATACACTCAAATTTTTGGTATACTAGATATAGATCCTGGTTTTCCTAACAATAATGCATGCGGAGCAGGGACACAAGAACATAAAGGCAGCAAGTCTGGCTTAGAGTAAGGACTAGCTAAAAACACAGGTTGCATGGCAGCTATTAATCTAAACAGACTAGGCTGAATCCAAGTTACATGAGAGTCAGATTCAGCAAAAAACACAGGAGTAACCCAACCAGGAGTAAACCATCTATGCACAGTATCTTTAGAAGTAAAATGATTATTAGTAGTATTGAATTTGTCCTTATTGTTAATTATATACTGTTTATAGTCATGTTTTGGAGAAGAAACAGAACAATCATAAATAGTAGTAGTAGCATTATTAGGAAAATAAACATTAGCATATTTTAGAAAAACATAGTCAAACCAATGAAGCAGATTTTTAGGACCCATATTACTCCAGTATAAATCTCTATTATTTAAAAATCTTTTGCATGGAATACTATCTATAGGAGGTGATTTTCTTAACAGCATTATCATGCTCATAAATAGGGCTAGGGAAGGCAAGCTGTAACTTCCACAAAGTCCTTACACCATTAGTGGTAGTAGGAGACTCAGTATAAAAAGATTTGTAAGATATTTTTAAGCATCCAGGTAAGCTTTCTATAGTAGTAAAGAACAGAGGGGTATGATCACTAAAAGCTTTAAAAGTTTTTAGATTATTACTTTTCATAGGTAGAAAAGAATCAGAAGATTCTCTTATTAATTTATGATTGTTGGTAAATATCTTAAGGTCTTTTGTGGTCCAATCTGAGACCTTTAATAGGGGAGGATCAGGAAAGTAAACCCAATGAAATTGATTATCTGAGACATTTAGTATCTGGCAGCTAATTAAGGATATCATAGCTAGAAAAACCTTTTCAGGAGTAGGCAGCGATTGATCAAGTGAGGCAATTTGTTGAGCTCTAGAAGTCAGCTTCTTAATCTGTCCCCAAATGGGGAGAGGAGCTTCGATGGTTGATTGAGCCTGTCTCGAATGATGAAGATCAAGATTGGACATCTGAGCACTGAGTATCTCATCCTGGGTCCAGGAGATCTTGGGATATGGCTGCTGGTGGTTGCGTCAGCGATGAGACATGTCTGATAAGTCTATCAGATATCCACAGAGGAGTGTCTGCATCCTGTGGAAGAATACAAGCATATCCTCGACCTGAGGTTAGCAGCAGGCCAAGTCCTCTCCATCTGTTTGTCATTAAGTCTCTCCATTTTACCATGGTTTGAGAAGGCTTTATTTGTAAATCAGAGTGTCTTTGCATAGCTGTAAAGCCTTCTGTATTTTTATTTAGATGATTGATAACAAAAAGGGCATGAGAAAGAAGAGCATGTGGAGAGGCATATTTTAGCTCTGAATTAGATAGTTTTTCTATTTGAATTTTTAATATTTGATGGGCTCTCTCCAATATAGCTTGCCCTTGGGGATTATAAGGGATTCCAGTGGAATGTTCAATTCCTAAAGTATTACAAAGATTTTTTTAAGCCGGCACATGTGTAAGCAGGAGCATTATCTGTCTTAAGTTGATTGGGGATACCCATATATGCTAAAGCAGCAAACAAATGTTGCATGACATCCTTATTTGCTTCTCCAGTTCTAGCAGAAGCAAAGATCATTGGGAGAAAGTGTCCACGGTGACGTGAACGAAAGACAGTCATTCAAAAGAAGGAATATGCATTACATCCATTTGCCATAACGAATTAGGCTTAAGCCCCCTAGGATTGACTCCCATCACCAATGAGGGAATGTGAATTACACACTGGGGGCAATCCTGCACTATTTGTCTTGCCTGTTCCCTAGTTAAGGAATAAAGCATTTATAATGTTTTAGAATTTTGACGATGTATTTCATGACTTTCTTTAGCTTCTAATATAGTGCCTACAACTTTAGTAGCTTTATCCACTAAGGCATTTCCTGCATCAGGCGGACCAGGAAGATTACGGTGTCCCCTTATATGTCCAATAAAGTAAGGATGAATTCTATTCCTAATTAGCTGCTACAATCTTTTTAAAAGTATGGCTATATCAGATGAGTTAGATATAGATGAAGTTTCAATCGCTGGAAATAATGTTGTTATATATTTAGAATCTGTAAAGAGATTGAAGGACTCAGGCATAATGGTAAAAGCATATATGGCTGCCATTAATTCTGTTCTTTGGGCAGAAATTTCCTTAGTTTGGAGAATAATAGGCTGTTCTGAACCTTTTACTACACTTGTTCTGCCGTTAGAGGAGCCATCTGTCAATAGGGTCACAGCATTTACTAAAGATTTTTTCCTTATATTTTTAGGAAAAATACATTCATGTTGAGAGAAAAAATGTAAAAGAGGGCTATTAGGTAAATGAAAACTAATCTGTCCAGTAAAATGTTGTAAAGAAATAACCCATTCATCACAATTATAAAGCAGAAATTCTAACTGCTATTTATTATGAGGGATAATTATATTATGTGGATCACTACCAAAGAATTCCTTACTCCTAGCTCGGGTTTTTTTTTTTTGTATTATCATAGTGATTAAAGTGGGATAAGAGATATTAATTCTTTTTGGAGTGGAGGATAAATGTATTCACTCTAAAGGTACATCTTGCCACAGGCATCCAGTAGACATATACTCAGAACAATTTTAGAACAATTAAATCCCACTTTAAATTATAATCTATTTTGGTAAACCAATGTTCATTAATAGCTTTCTCTCCCTCTTTTAATACTTGAATAGCTTTGTCTGTTAATTGGCGAGGAGAAGAAGAATTAGAGTCTCCTTTTAACATATCAAAGAGAGGTTTAGTTGATGAGTGGATACTTTTAAGATTGATAATATTGATCTAATCCAGTTAATATCTCCTAATAACCTTTGAAAATCATTTAAAGTGTTAAGCTGGTCATGCCTGATTTGAACCTTCTGATTAGTAACAGTGGGAGATTTTATAGTCCTTCCCAGATAATTAATTGGTGGCTCTGTTTGAATTTTTTCAGGAGCTAGTATAAGAGCACATTGATGGAGATTTTTTATTAATGATTGTAAGCACTGATTAAGAACACTGGTATCACGATTGGCCAAAAGAATATCATCCATATAATGAATCATATAAACCTGGGGAAATTTATTTCTAGTATTTATAAGAGTCATATCAACATATTTTTGACATAAGGTAGGACTGTTTTTCATACCCTGAGGCAACACCTTCCACTGATATCTTTGATAAGGTCTTTGAAAATTTGGTGAGGGGAGACTAAAAGCAAATCATTTTCTGTCTTGTGGAGCCAGTGGGATAGTAAAAAAGCAGTCTTGTAAATCAATAACAATAATTTGAGAGTTTTTATCTATAGCAACAGGGGAAGTTAATCCAGGTTGTAAAGCCCCCATTGTCTCCATGGTTTTATTAATAGCTCTAACATCTTGTAACAGTCTCCATTTACCAGACTTCTTTTTAATAACAAACATTGGGGTATTCCACAGGATAGTTGAAGGTTCTATATGACCTTTTTGTAATTGTTCTTGAACTAATTGTTCTGCTGCAGACCTCTTTTCATTTGTGAGGGACCACTGCTCTAACCATACAGGGTCATCTGATTTCCATTTTATAGTGTCTGCATGTACTACAGTGGCCCCTACAAAAAAAAGGGGTAAGGAATCTACATCATCATCAGATATTATAACAGTCATATTTCTAAGAATGTCTCTTCCCCATAAAGTAAAACAGAGAGAAGGAAGTATATATGGTTGAAACGTTCCCTGCTTTTTACCTGCCTTCCAATGTAATATAGAGGCACTTTTTGTAATTTTGGAAGCCATGTCTATTCCCCTTAAAGTTTAAGCAGTTTGTTGAGTAATCCAATCAGAGGGCCAATCCTTTCCTGCAATACAGGAGACATCTGCTCCAGTATCCAACAATACTGTTATCTTTTTTCGTTCTACTAAAATAGTCCTCTTGGGCCTATTTTCATCTACCTTTTGTACCCAAGTGATGACATCACTGGATCCAAACTCTTTTGCTTTCCTTTCTTTTTTTCATACTTTTATTTGGTGTCTGTACTAAGGGAATTAGTAACAATTGAGCTATTCTCTGTCCTTTCCATATTTGTATAGTTTTATTTGAAGAGAGTAACATGATTTTTATTTCTCCAGTAAATTCTGAATCAATAACTCCTGGAACAATATGTAGTCCCTGCAGAGTTACAGAGCTTTTTCCGAATATTAATCCCATAGTACCTTTAGGCAAAGGTCCAAATATTCCTGTACTTACTAAAGTAGTTTCCATATCAGGGGTTAAAATAATAGTCTCCTTACTGTAAAGATCTAGTCCTGCACTTCCTGGAGTTGCTCTGGCCAAGTTAGCAGTTGAGCTACCGGGTAATTCTTTGGAACTCCTGTTTGATTATAGTCCCATTATTGTAGTTGGGTCTGGGGTGGGCCCCTTAATCCATTTTTTTATTCCTTTTCTTGTGATTGAAGGGGAGGCAGGGGAATCCCATCTTTTGTAAATCAAGATCTGCAATCTTTTTTCCAATGAAATCCTTTATAGCATCTTGTACATAAAAAGGTGGCAGTTTTTGTCCTCCTCCTCCAGTAGGAGGGGACAGGATTATTTATTAGTGGACATTGATGTTGTATATGTCCAGCTGAACTACATTTATAGCATTGTGGAGGGCCTCTATCATTATCTTTATTGCTTATTTCTTTTAAAAATTTATTATATGTCTGGCCTTCTAAAGCTGCAGCCATTTGGATCCCCTGTATATGAGCAGGAGTCGAATCGATGCAGACACGTACAAATTCTGATAAAGATCCTGTCTTTCTTATGGGTCTCAGTAAAGTCTGACAAGTAGGGTTAGCATTTTCAAAAGCCAATTGTTTAACAAGGATATCGGCTGTCTCCTTATTTGTGACTATTTTGGAGGCTGTCTCCTCCAAGCAAGCTAATAAATCTTCAAAAGGCTCATTTCGTTTTTGTTTAATATTAGAAAGAAAAGTTATTTTTTGTTCGGATGGGAGCAGGGCTTTCCATGCTACAGTAGCGCACATGGAAACATCCCCTAAAACTGCTTGGGAGAAACTAAGTTATTGTTTTGGATCACTATACCCCCCTGTACCTACTAACATTGGCATGGTTACCTGGGAGCGGGTCTGCTGGGATTTTAAAATTATTTTCCTTGCCTGCTCTTCATACTCAGTTTTCTATAATAAGTATTGCCCTGGCAGCAGACATGATTTTATAGTTTGTTGCCAATCAAAAGGAGTTAACCATTCAGAGGCTATAGAATCTATTAATTGTATAGTATAAGGAGAATTAGCCCTGAAGTTTCTGACCACAGATTTTAATTCTTTTATTAATTTAAAAGACAATGGTTTCCATTGCGGAGCTTCCTCAGCCTCATTGAGATTAACAACAGGGAAGGCAAAAGTAAAAACCCCATTTTGCCTAGCCTCTGCCGCAGCTCCTAAAAAGCATGGCTGCCGGTAATGAGAAGGATTTTTGTTTCTTTAATTTTTTGACTAGGATTTAATGGAGAATCTGTGGTATCAGTAGAAAGGTTTATGTCATCTGACCAGTTATCCTCCTCTGAATATTTAGCTGTAGCTTTTTCTAAAGTTTGTGGCTTATTTGGGGAAAGTGATTTATCTTTGGAGTCAGAGTCCAAATTAGGCTGTTTACTATGAGTAGAATGATATGAGGAAGCCTCTGTCTTTATTGGAGGGGTTTCCTTTGCTTCCTGCACTTTGGAGGCTAAACATACTGTTTCATGGGTGGGGTCTAAGACATCTCTAAAAATTTTCCATAAAGTAAAAACTTCTGCAGGTACCCTTTCAGGTCCATGCAAAGAATGATAAGTTTTTATATCTTTTCCTATTTTTATCCAAGTTTCAAAGCTTAAGGTTCCCTCCTTAGGGAACCAAGGAGCTATCTCTTGCAAAAATTGAAAAAAATTGTTTTAAGTTTTTATGAGGGACAGAGATACCTCTTTTTTATCATATGGTTATATATATATATATATGTATATATATATATTTATATATAAAGTTTTGTTTCTTTGCTTTTATCATGATCCATCTTTATTACTCTTTTTTTTACTTTTAGAATGCTCCATCTTTAGTTGTTTGCTTTTAGAATGACCCATCTTTTAATTGTTAATGTTACTGCTCTTCTGTACCTGCTCTATTTCTCACAGGGGTCTGCAGAAACCTTGAGCAGTCTACCTGTCTCAATCCCAGTAAAATAAAATAAAAAAAGGATAAAAATGGATAGGTGGAACTTACCTAATATGGTCCAATATGTTCAGGTGCAAGATGCCGGGAGACAGCCCTCGTGGCAGCAGGGTCGAGGATCCCTCGATTGGTGTGGAATGAGACGAGGTTGTGAGAATATGCTTACACCCAAATGCACTGAAGAAGCGTATATGTTTTATTTTTTTGTAAGTTGCAGATTTATACTATTTTTTTACACTGAGACATATAGAACAGGAATTTTTACAGACTTGTTTTTCTAAAGGTTAATCACAACCAGTTAGGTTTACAACACGTATATAAAAATTCTTTTCCATTAGTTAAAATCTTTTCAATTTTGCTTACCCCCTCTAAGCAGTGTTCTGTCTTATCTAGGTAGTTAGCAGGTTTCAGGGAGACCAGGTATTGGGGAGACGAGGCAGTAGCAATTTAGATAAACTTGCAAAGCCTGTTTGTAGGCTAAAGCTTATTGTCTTTAGGCCTTTCTCTTTTACAGCTAAGATATCAGGATCTGTCAGGCCACATGTTTCTAAGAAGTTTTTCTTATAATTAATAAAAAACAAAAACCCAAAGCACCCCTAATTTCCAGAATATGATAATGCAAAGTGGGAAATGCCACAAATTATCTCTTTTGGAATCGTCTGTCTTGCAGGACTCCAGCGGACCGGGCCTTGCTCAAGATCCAGCTATTAAGGTGTCCTGACACCAAGGATTTTCTCTTTTTTTAAAACTGATTTTTCTGTTTGGGGTACCCTTAAAATCTATATGGATTGTATCATAGTTTTTTATTTCTATGATACACACTATAAATATTTTAATAAGTAATAAGTTAAATTTTATATTGCTTGGCATAGTATTATCATTTTAAAAATTCTGTAGACATGGTTGTCATGCTATTATTACTTAAAAATTCCATAGACATATTTCCATGTATAAGGAACATATTTTTATTTTTATTGGGAAATTTCAGTAAGATTTGTAGCTTTTGATGTGCAAGTCTTACTCCTCTTTTGTTAGCTTTTCCCTAATTACGATTTTTTTTCTTTGCAGTACTAGGGATGGATCCTAGGGGCATTCCACCTCTTAGCTACACTACCAGCCCTATTTTTAATTCTTTATTCAGAAACAGGGTCTCACTAAGTGGCAGAGGACCTCACTAAGTAGCTGAGGTTGGCCACAAACCTGTGATCCTCCAGTCTCAGTCTCCCAAGTACTGGGATTACAAACATGCACCACCACACACAGCTCTAATTATGATTTTTGATGCATTAAAAATTGGCTTGTCGTTAACAATTTGTACTTAACAAAGATGTATGCTATATTGCACGAATTACTACAATAAAAATTAAAAAAAAAGATAAAAAAAGACTAGGCATTCTAATCATATTCAAAGCTGCCTTCATTTTATGTAATTTTTAAAAACTTGTGACATTGGTTTAGTGAGTTCTCAAGACCTTAAAAATGAGTCTTTAATTTCTTCAGATTATGATGAATGAGAGGCATTTATAGTATACAGCCGCCATCTTGATATGATTCTACTCTGTAATACTTTATTGATTTCTTTCCTTCTGCAATTGCCACAGCTCAGGATTTCTTTTCAGTAACAAAGTTATTAAAAACAAATGCAGCTGAATCTAGTTCTTTTTGGGATCTTAATTCCCCAGTTTTTTCACATTTAATATTCAATAGAAGAGATTTACCTAATAATTTTTGCCATTTATTTGTTTGTTTGATTATGTTATACAGATAATATTTGGGTTGGATGGTTTGGACTAGAAGTCATTAAATAGTTTCTTTTTCAGATTGATAAATGTAAAAGTGTAAATCTTTTGAGCTACTATTTTGTTACTTTAGAATATGTAAACACAATCTTTTTTTTTTTTTTGCAGTATTAGGCATTGAACTCAGGGGCATTCTACCTCTGAGCTCCACTCCTAGCCCTATTTTTATTCTTTATTTTGAAACAGGGTCTCACTAAGTTGCGGAGGGCCTCACTAAGTAACTGAGGCTGGCCACAAACCCAGATCCTCCTGTCTCAGCCTCCCAAGTACTGGAATTACAAGTGTGTGCCATTATGCCTGGCTGTAAATAAGATTTTTAAAGACACTTAATAGCATATTTTAGAGATAATA
>PVLC010047026.1:0-11157 GCA_004027655.1 Graphiurus murinus
CTCTCTCTCTCTCTCTCTCTCTCTCTCTCTCTCTCCTATTCTATTTTTTCATTCTCAAGGAATATATGCAAGGACAATCAGATATCCAAGAAGAGATGAAGATTCCAGAGATTCCAGGCACCTCTCTTTTCAGACTTCTTACTAGTAATTCCTTTGAATATCCATCCCTGTCACTTGATACCTTGCTCTTCCCTCTGGCCTTATTATAAAAGTTGAGAAAGTTATCACTTTTCTGAGGAATATATCTGTCTACATCACTCATGCATCTCACTAAAGAATGTAAGTACTGCATTGTAGTCTAATTTTGAGTTCTTGAAGACAATTCTTCCTGGATGGAAGGCAAAGTTATACTTCACACCCTCTTACAATGATTATGAGGATAGTAAAATCTGAGCTTGAATTAAAATCATGGAGAAAAAATTTTAAATTTAAACTACTATTTTCCAGTAAAAAAAAAAAATTATGCTGAGTAAAAGAAAAGCTGAGATAAAACTTACAAACTTCAGTGAAAATTACTGAAGTTCAAATCTGTTTGTTTGTATAGAGCTTTGGATTGAACTCAGGACCTCACATTTACTAGCCAAGAACTCTACCACTGAACTATACCACCAGTCACAAAAGTATCTGAAAATCAAATTCTACAAGGTATAGGAAAAGTTTCTTTTCATTGGGTTTTTAAAAATCAGGAGTAATGGAACACTTGCTTCTGTGTTTTTTAGTGGAAAAAAACAGACAGAAAATTCTTCAACAAATTTTACTTCATAGGATATGCTCATAGGAATTTAAGTTGGAAATTAAATTTTATTTTAATATATTTACCTCTAAGGAATTTTTCTTTTTCTCCTCTTTTCTGCTTTTCAATAATATATGGCAATTTTCTCCATTTATAGAAGATTTTATTTTCTGATCTATTCATAAGCCTATATTTTGTTGAATTATTTTTAAGTAATATGAATATATATTCACATCTATATAAATATACAGATATATAAATACATAAAAATAAATATATAGATATATAAAATGTATATGTTTCTCTTTGGCAAAGAGAGAGATAATTTTATATATATATACACATTTATGTGTATATATATATATACATATATATATATACATATATATACTTTGAGCATCTGAGCTCCAACTAAGTACAAAAATTGACCCATTAGTTCATATTGTCTAATCACAGAAAAATTTTAGTTCAGATTTAATGCATTTATATCTTTAAAATGTATTCTAATAGACTAAGGGTGAAAAAAAAGTTCAATGCATTTCACAATGATCTTAATTAAGGTCACAGGAAAAGAACCTTTTCAGCAGTGCACAGTGTATTGTTTGTGCCTAAAGGCAATCATCTTCTGAGAATGAATTGGCCATTACCTCCGAGTTCAAAGAGAACAAGTCATTTTGTTTTTAAGGAATTAGTCCCTTTTAGTAATTATTTTCCTAAAGTATCATCAATTCACCCTATCAAGATTAATTCTTAACCCATCATTCTCCAGTTTTATCACTACTCTCAGGATAGTTCCTCAATAAACATTTGTCAAGAGAATGAACCAAACATTTGAAGTCATTGATCCACCTTAATCAGCTAATTCATGTCAGTCTCATACCACCTTCCCACCTCTGTATCTCCTAGCACCCTTCCAAATATGACCTGATCATGAAAGGCCATTTTTAAAAGGCCTTTTTTAAATGGCCTTACTAATATTTTTCCTGTGTTCTCATCTAAATTTCCTTAGGTGTGTATTCAAAGCATCTAATTTCCTCCCACCTTGATTTCAGAATATTTTTCTCTCACTTGGGACCAATTTGCTTATACTGAGTGGTTTTGATTTAAACATTAAACACTGTCAAGCAGAATTAAAAATACAATAACTAGTCATTTTGTCTGTGAGTTTTCTAAAAACTTCATTTTAATTACAATATTAAATGTTTTTTCTTTTAATAAATGCTAATTTAGGTGATTCTTTTAAAGCTCTAATCAATATTTCTCTCAGTACAGCTACCATTGGGGCTGGTGATGTAGTTCAGTGATAGAGTTATTGGCTAGTAAGTATGAGGTCCTAGGTTCAGCCCAAAGCTCTACAAAAATAAACAAATAAACATAGACACCTTGTATAATATATTATTTTCCATCATCATAAAATCACAAAATATTTGATGTTATTATTCAAAGTAAATAATATACCTGAAACTTTATATCAGCATTTTAAATTATTTCTTTGTATTTCTTGATAGTAGTGGAATTACATTATATAAGTAATTTGTTTATATTACCTATTAAGATTCTATAATGTTTATTGACTATTTTAAGTACCTGTTAATGAGCTAAATGGAAAATATATTAAAACATTTACTATAAAAAATGAGATGTTTCTCTCTGTGAAGGAAGGACGGTTGCCTGAATGAAAACAATAGAAAAGATTAGAGTTTTCCAAAGGAGGTTACATCTGAATTAAATTTTTGGAAGTATAAAAAAATTACAGGATGAATGGTGAGATCAGGAGGCTTTCCAAGCAAATGGAGTACAAGGTATAAATTTATGGAGTTGGAAGAGACACATTCAAAAACAGCCAGCATTTCAGCACATAGTATCATAAGTAAAAAAGCACTGGGAGATATCAATAACAGCATAGAGCTCTATGCAATACTCATTAAATTACCAAGGTCATTCTTCACAGACATAAAAAAATCAGTCCTTAAATCCATTTGAAAAACAACAACAAAACAGAATAGCCAAAGCACTTCTCAGCAACAAGAACCATGCGGGAGATATACAATACCATACTTCAAATTATACTCCAAAGCAATAGTAATAAAAAAAACAGCATAATATTGACACAAAAACAAACACATAGACCAATGCGCAGAATAAAAAACTCAGAAGCAAATTCACACATTTACACCCAATTGATTTTTGACAATGGGACTAAAAACATACACTGGAAAAAAAATAACGTCTCCAACAAATGGTCTTGGCAAAACTAGTTAACTATCTGCAAAAAAATGGAAATAAACCCCACTTTCTCACCCTGCACAAGAGTCAAGATGGATCAAAGACTTGGAAATTAGACCAGACACTGTGTAGCTACTTGAAAAGGGCATACATAGGTCCAATACTTCAACACATAGGCACACGTAAAAACTTTCTCAGTAAGACCCCAAAGACACGAGAAATTCAAAGGAAGATCAATATATGGGATGACATTAAACTGAAGAGCTTCTGTACAGCAAAGGAAACTATCAAGAATATCAAGAGAGTCGATAAAATGGGAGAAGATTTTTGCCAGTGACTCCTCTGATAGAGGACTAATATCTAGAATATACAGAGTACCCAGGAAGCTCACTGATAAACAAACAAACAAATAATTCAATACAAAAATGGACAAGTGAACTAGAGACTTCATAAAAGAAGAAATGGCCAGTAAATGTATGAAAAATGTTCAGCATCATTAGCAATCAGAAAGATACAAATCTAAACTACCTTGAGATTTCACCTAACACCAGTTAGAATGACAATCACTAAAAACACAAATGACAACAAATTCTGGAGAAGTAGAGACTAATACATTGTTAGTGGGACTGCAAATTAGTGCAACCACTTTGAAAAACAGTGTGGAGAAGACTCAGAATGAACCTACCAAATGACCCAACAATACCACTGTTGCATATCTACCCAAAAGAATGGAAACCAAACTACCCAAATAATGCACTCATATCTATGTTTATAGCTGCACAATTCACAATTGCCAAATTATGAAACCAGCCAAGATATCCATCAACTGATGAATGGATTACAAAACTATGGGATATGTATGAAATTGAATTTTACTCATCCCTAAAGAAGAACAAAATTATGACATTTGCAGAGAAATGGATGGAATTGGAGAATATAATGCTAAGTGAGATTAATCAATCATAAAAAGTGAAAAGTCAGATGTTCTCCCTAGTATGCGGAAGCTAGGGAGAAAATGGGACACAGAAGGGACTCCAGACAAAGAAGAATAAAGCTTAGATGAGTAAAGAAGGAGACCTAACTGAGGGAGATGGGAGGGAGGAAGAGGGAAATATCACATTCACAAACATCAAAGTCAATCATTATGCTGAACATGAGAAAGAGGGAAGCGGGAGGGAATAGAGTGGGAATTAGGGAAGAGCTAAATTAGTGATATGTGTATGTAAGCTTCTACCAACCTGTTCCTCATCAAATTATATGATTACAATGCACCAATAAATTAAAAAAGAAAATAATATCATAGAGAAACCAAATGATGATATGTCCTAGATACATGATGAAAATTTTAATTTTATCTTGAAATTTAGTAAGAGAGTGGCAAATATCAGTTTTGCCTTTTAAAAACAGCACTATGGTAGTAAATAAGAGAATAAAATAAAAGTTAAAAATGGGATTAGGAAAACGTGGTATATTTGTAGTAAACTAAGCAAGCTATAGTGATGAATAAAATGGAAGCAATGAGGATAAATGCAAAGATAAATGGATAAATTCAGGATATATTAAAGAAGTAAAATTTGTAAGTCTTCATCTATTAGATGCAAATAAATGGGAGAATGACATAGTTGAACTGACTTGGACAAAAATTAAGTGTTTAAACTATTAAAATAGAGAAACAAAACTTAAGGTAAAATAGTTAAATTTTAGAATTGTCATTTTATATAAAACAAAAATAGTCCAATACAAAATTAGTATATGAGTGTACATTTTACATATTTGGGTTTGAATAGCCAGTTAAAAAGCTATAAGCCTTTTATTGAAAGTTTAAATCAAAAGAGTAAATGTACTTCCTTAGCAAATTGTTTCTCATAAAAAGAGAAAAAAACAAAACAAAACAAAAAAACAAGGATGGAACTTTGGATAATACCAACATTTTTTAGGGGTTACTAAGAAAAGAAAATTTAACATGGGAGATAGAATAAAATGCAAAGACATAAGGGGAAAACCAGAGAAACTAATAGCATGGAAACTAAAACAGATAATCTTAGGGGAGAGGCAGGAATGATTATTTGTTGTTGTTTGGTACTGGGGGTCGAACCAAGACGCATTCTACCTGCAAGCTATTCTCCAAGCCTTTTTATTTTATTTTTTTTTCTTATTTTGAAACAGGTTCTTACTAACTTATCAAGGTTGGCAAAAAACCTGCAATCCTCCTGTCTCTGCCTCCCAAGTACTGGGACTAGTGACTGCATGAGCCACCCAACTGGAGAAGAGTAGGTGATTATTGGTGACCAATGTGCCACAGGATTTAGTGACACATTGACAAAAAGAGTCATGGGGCCAAGAAATAAGTATAGTTCTGATGACACTGATGAAGCCCTCTTTGGTGGAATATCACTTACAGGAATAATTTCTACCTGGCTTGCGATAAAATTTTCACAGAATGACTTGGAGTCCTTGCTAATTTTGAATTAAATTTCATGTGTCCTTTTAAAATTTCTTTTTAATAGAAAATATCAGAGGGAATTTCATCCCTGAAACACACAGGAAGATAAATAAAAATATGGTATTATTTCTAGGAGTCTAAGGTCATTTTTATTGAGTAATTAGCTTCAAGTAGATATTAAAGAGAGATTATAGTGTTTGTATATAGTAACCAAAGTTTAATATAATAAATACCACTGAATAAGGAAATGGTCAAGTAGGAGTCTAAACAGTCATTGATTCACCTTTTTGTTGTTGTTGTTGTTGTACTAGGGATTCAACCCAGAGGATTTTGACCTCTTACTTATCCCCCTCAGCCCTTTTTTATTTATATATTTTTGCTTTGAAATGGTCTCACTAGGTTGCTGAGAGCCTTACTGATTTGCTGAGACTGGTCTTGAACTTGTGATCCTCCTGTCTCAGCCTCCAAAATACCACACACAACTCAACAAAAATTTTGAATGACTTCTATATGACAAGACCTGACCTGATTTTATTTATATATTATCCAACAGAAAATCTCTTTACCTAAAGATAAACTATTAATGACTACTTGAATTTGATACTTTTCATCATCTTAGATTTTAATTTCTGATTGCATAAATAATGTTAATTTTCATTTAATGTCAGAGATTGAGACATGCAACCAGTCTGTGGTAATGTTGTTATATTACTGAAGCAAACTGTGCCATGAATTGGCATATACTGGCTTGATGAATAAAAACCATGAGCCCACCTATATTAAAATTGAAACATATTAGAGAGTAATCATGCTGTCTTTGGTTTCTGATCTCCACTTTTTGGGGTACCCAGGGTTCTTGGATGACACCTGGGATATGGAGAGGCTCTAGACATACTGCAATAGAAAAACAGGAGATGATGCTTGATGTCTAGCACTAGTCATGTCATAGCTTCCCTGTGCTCCTGAAAGATGTTATTTGGTTTGAGTAGCTGTACTTTTATCCATAATTTATTAGGGAATTGAAAGAAAAAAATGCCTGTATGTGAAGCCACTCTGCTGGCTAATTCCCTAAGGACTCTTTACTAGGACCTATTACTTTAATGAACAAAGGTTTCCTGTGGAGCATAACTGTGAGGTACAGAATTCAATACTGCTTCATTCTTCTTCATTATCAGGTAGCCTTGTGACAAAATAATGAAAATGCCATTTACTTAATTAGATTTTTTATGTATACTTTGTCAGTTCAAATGTTCATCTTCAAAACAATGGTATTAAAACATTGAAAAATTTATAGGGAAAAAAGCAATGCCCTCTTGTACTTCTGAATATATATATTTACTATCTGTTGTCAAAAATATGCATTGCTACTTAAATGTAAGGATGAGCTTAGTGAAAGACATGATTCAGTGACCTTTGAGTTTATACCACTCATTCTTTCTGTCTCTAAAGAGGCTAGCTTTTTCAGTCACTAGCCCATTCAATTTCTTAGTTAGAAACCAATCTCTTTCAACTGCTATTATCCTTGTCTGCTTATATATCATTACATGATCAATAGTATTTAATTCATCATAATAACACAGGAACCTAAAGATTCCCTCTCAATTTTCTTCAAAATTAGTCATTCCAGCTTAAGAGATTGTCTTCTTTCCATAGAGTTCTACAAAGAGTTGATTATTATCTACTTATTCTATTTTTGGCATTGATAACTTTGTATAAGCAGAGTGTTAATTAAAGCATTTAATTTATGGAGTTTTGATTGTTTTATTTTTGTGCTTTTGCTCTATAAGCATTGCATATACTACACTGATTTCTTGAATTTAGTTCCTTTTTTCATATAGCATTTTGTGTTTCGTTTTGGGATCTTTTCATAAAGAACAAATCTTAGGCCTCCTGGCTCTACCCTATCCACTGAGGACAGATTTTTCATATTTCATATAGTTTTCCTGTACTCTGTTTAGGCCGCATGCTACAGTCATGTGGCTACGTACTTACTAGTCCTGCCTTCAGTTTTATTGTTACACTCTGTTCCAAAGTTTTAAACAAACCATAAAAATGCTTAACATAAGATCTTATTAGGTAACAAAGAGTTTATTTGGAGATAAACTCATAAAAGTGATTTCCAGTGAAACAAATATACCTTACTCTTTGGCATTTGTAGGTTCTCTACTTCAGATGTAAAAAAATTCTATTATTATTGTTGTTGTTATTTTTATTATTACTTTAATCAATTATTTATTTATTTTCTCATTCAACAAATATTTACTCAATGCCTTTCATGTGCCAGATACTATTTTATCTACTGAAACCATACAGAGCTAATATAGTAGGAAGAGATAAAAAAAATAAACAAATATATACAAAATCAAATGGTGATATGGTAAGGGACTTTAAGCAGAGAAAAGACAATAAACATTGGGCATTGAAGATGTTTCTTTTACATGAAGTCTTTAGTAATCATTGATAAGGTGGCACTTGAAAAAAAATTGAAAATAGGGTTCAAGATGAGTTACAATGTAGCATCCATGGTGGGATATTCTACATAGTGGGACTGGGAGGTAAAAATGTCCTACAGTGGGAATTGAATTTTGTTTTTAACCTGTTCTTGGAATAATTTACAGCAGGAAGATAAGAGCTGATCAAACACAAGTAGACAGAGGAGAAAATAATTAAATATTGTCAGAGTGAAAACGAGGACCAAGACCAGGTCAAGAGTTTCAACTTTGAATAAAATATATAGCTACTAGAAAATTTAAGAAATGGAGTGGAAGAATTGGACTTTGGATTATTATGATGAAAAATCAGGAATAGTAGCAGGTAGGCTAGTGGTGAAAACTCAGGAATCAACCCAAAATTATTGCCAAAATACAGAGAAATAATGGCACTTCATCAAGGGTTGTAGTAATGGAGGTGTTAGAAATGATAAGATCCTAACTTATTTTGAGTGTAGATCTGAAGGACTGGAAATGATGTGTTTAAAAAACAAACAAAAAAGCCAGGCATGGTGGTGCATGCTTGTAATCCCAGCATTCGGGAGGCTGAGACTGGAGGATCCCGGTTCGCGGCCAGCCTCAGCTACCTAGTGAGGCACTCTGCAACTTAGTGAGACTCGGTTTCAAAATAAAGAATAAAAAATAGGGCTGGGGGTATAGCTCGGAGGTAGAATTCCCCTGAGTTCAATCCCCAGTACCGCAAAAAAAAAAAAAAAAAAAAAATTAACAAACAAACAAACAAACAAAAAAAGGAAGTAAGTAATGACTTAAGGCTTCTGGTCTGCACAGTTCTCAATTGGAAGTATGAAGTAGGCATTTACAGTGATGGGCGGACAGTAGGAAATGCAATCCTGGCAGAAAAATTATAAGCTTGTTTTCGGGCATTATACTTTGGAAATGGCTATTTTTCATTTGAGTAGTTAGGTTAAGTAGGAAATTGAATATTTAAATTTGATCCTGAAAGTCCAGATGACTCTGAAAGTGATTCAAAGTCAGAAAAAGAAGAATACTCTGAAGAACTCCCAGCTACTGAGGATCCTGATAAGGTAGAAGATCCCCCAAACAGCAACAAAAAGGATGCAAACAGCAATTATGATCTTTGTTAATGTTGGTTAAAATGATGCTTGTTAAGTACAGTGGTTAATAACTCCTAAACACTTTATCTTTGTATTAGAAGTAAGCCTTATTGTTACACTGCACAGTAAAGGATTGCTTATAGAGCATAGACATTTGTATTATAATTTTTTAAAAAGCCCTTTTAAATAATTACAAAGTATTTTCTTCCAAGTGTCATAGGCTACACGTCTATGGAAGTGACATGACTGTAACCATTTTTTGTAAAGATTAAGATTAAAATGGACATGACTATAACCATTTTTTGTAAAGATTAAGATTTGTATAAAATAAGAAATACAGTACTCAACTTCCTTTCATATTAGCATCATCAACACTCTCATGTCACCTTTTACCCCTTCAGGTGCTTTGTTGGGGAGATATTTTCTTTATTTGCGGTATCTATTTCACTTTTGCTATTGTTCTTTCATATTTTTCTCTTATAAAATGTATGGTACTGTGATGTGTTTATCAAAAGATATTTCTTAATTATACCTTGTTAATGTAGAACTATCCATCATGGATATTTCTGCTGCCAATCACAATCTAAATTATTATTGACAAAAGATTATTTAGTTTACTCTCAGTGATTCAGCTTTTCCTTTTTGGACCAAAACCAACATGAGAACAAGTACATTAATGCCTCTTAAGATGGAGTTACAATTATCATACATTTGAAATGTTATGCCAGTTTTTATGTAATGATTTGGTTGTAAATTGGGCTATAATAAAATGTGGCTCATTCTTACAGAAGAAATTATTTATTTGATAATTTAGTCCTATCTATTTAGAAATATATACAGCTGGATTCTTAAGGTAATATGTGACCAAAGTTTCTTTTCTTAAGGTATAAAGAGAAGGCAGTTTCAAAAAAAAAGGAATATATAAGTCTGAAATGTAAGTAGAGTTCTGGTATTTCAACCTAAGGAAGAAATTTGGCATAGAAAAGAAAAGGGATCCAGAGACTCTAGGACTTCAATGTTAAGGAATCTAGGGAACAATCATTAAAAGAGAAAGACAAAGAATGGCTAGTGCTGTAGAACAAAAAGCATGCCAGTGATTTCCTGAAACCAACAAAAAATAAGGAGTGAAAAACTATGTAAGTTGTTCTTCAATGAAGTGAATGTGAGAATTAAGTATTTAGATGGAGAGCATGAAGAACACTGAGTTTATCATGTTTAGGTCATTGAGAACTTTGCAAGAACAAAGATACCATCCAGTTGTAAGGCAAGCTTTGTTTTTCAGAGACGAGAAAACAATTGCTGGTGTGATGGTCTTGAAACAATAATGGATAGAGTCCTGGAAAAGTATCACTGAAACAAACCAGCTGAAACTATTAAGTCTTCAAATAATTTCTATCTTTGTATGTAATTCAAACAGGACAGCATATTCATCTATCCAAGTGCATAATTTGGAACCAACTAGTAGCTCTAATTCTCCTAGGTTTTACAGTTTACCCTGAAAGATTTAGAACTGTGATGAGAGATGCTTTAGTCTATGCCCCAATTGAATCTGACCCAGATAGAATTTTTGTAGTTTATCTGAAAGAATACTGCCAAGTCCATCCACATAGTGCAGTCTTTTTGATTTCTAAGTTGTCTGGCAGAAAGAAAAAGGAGTTTTTCATTGAATCTTCCAAATAAATTGGGATCTGAACTCCTGTATCATTATCATGGTCTAGTTCCATACCGTTTCCTGTCTCTTCTCCAGTTAATTTCCTTAAATAGGATTCTATTCTTATTCACACAGAACTACCTCCTCAGCATTTTAAAAACAGCCTCTTCTAAATTCTAAAGTCTGCTGGGGCTTGTTTGGAATTTTCCCACTCTCATTGTCACTTGAAGTGGGAGCATCTGACCTTCCCTGATGCCTCTCTCCTCTTTCCTTTGCATCTTCACAGAACTATATTATCCTTTTTCCCACCAATGTGTAGCATATTGACATAATCACCCTTTCAGTGGTAGTTTCCTATGTGACCATAAAAAATTCAAAATATATTAAACCCTCAGATCTTAAATACATCAGATCTAGTAACTATATATAAATTTAAAGAGAGAAATCTAACTTTCACATAGGTGACAGGCATAATATAATGTTACCTACATAACAAAATAGCAGTGAGAAAATTCCATAATGAATGAATGAATTAATAA
>PVLC010047027.1:0-11223 GCA_004027655.1 Graphiurus murinus
GAGAGGGAGGTCTGTCTATTTCACCATTCTGAAAGCTAAAAGATGAGTTGCTGTGGAACCCAGAGTGACTGTCAGATAAAGGAATGGCTCTATAATTAATTCACTGAAGCAAATCTTAGGTATCATTTATCATGAGTTCTTTCAAAAGTCATAGAAGTTGCATTAATTGTACAGTACATGCAAAGTTTTAACATCTGTGGCATTCAAATATATAGAGAGGGTAAAGGTTCCTATAGGCTTTTTCAGATTAGAAAGCATAAAAATGTGTGTGTGTGTGTGTGTGTGTGTGTGTGTGTGTGTGTTTGTGTGTTTTAATGGAGATTGAACCCAGAGGCATTATACCTCTGAGCTACACCCCCAGAATGATTTTTTATTTCTTATTTGGAAATAGTGTCTCACTAGTTTGCTGACAACCTGCTAAACTGCTGAGCTGGCTTCAAAACTGCTATCCTCCTGTCTCAGCCTCCCAAGTATTGGAACTTTCTACCTCTAAGTCATACCTTTAGCCCTATTTTGTTTGAAACAGGGTCTTGATAAGTTGCTGAGAGTCTCTCTAAGTTGCTGAGGCTGGCTGCTAATCTACAATCCTCCAGTCTCAGCCTTCCAAGTACTGAGATCACAGGTATGAGACACTGCCGGGCTAAAAGTATGACTGTTAACAGTAAGGTAATTTTCGTTCTTTTCCTGTTATAATCTTTTAAAACTTGATCTGGAAGCATTGAAAATGTAATACTTATAGTGAACACACACACACACACACACACACACACACATTTAGGTAATGGTTAATATGGAGACATTGGTGTTTCTGAAGCCAGTACTTTCTGTAATTATATCTGGTCCTTTGGCAGGTTCTTATCTCTCCCTTGTAGTTGCCCTATTACAAGCTACTGATGCTAATACGAAGCAAAGACAGATTTAGACAAGGGATTGTGTTCTACTGGGTCAAAACACCAGCAAGTGCAACATGTTCAAGTAACATGGGAAGAAAATAGCCATTTTTGAGGCTCTCTTGAGAACTGAGAACACCAGGTCAAGACTCAAAGCTGGCAGCTTTGTGAGTGTGATACAGCCACCAGGAAATGACCCTGCAAGCCTTGTCAGAAAAATTAATCCCCAAGGTGGGACAGTCAGAAGGTGACCCAATTACTGAGAAGAAGGTCAGGTATATAAAAGACAATGATAAGAACAGGCCACAGTGACTCAAATATCAGAGCAATTGAGATTGTTGGGCAGCTGATTCTAAGAATCAAAATCAAATACTGTCAAGAGGAGCAAAGAAGAAAATGCTTTGTTCAAAACTAGTGCCCTGATGGTTCTAGGGCAACGCCACCCATCCATGTTGGAAACAAAAGAGGACATTTCTGTGACCTGCTCACTGTCATCACCCCACGGCTGGCTGGAAGCCTTGTGAAACAAAGAAGGGAGGTAAAGATAACCCACAAGGGGGCTGTGAAAACCAGAGTCTGATGACAAGCTGATTTGGCTTGAACTTTCCATTTATTGCCACTTCTGACTACCTGTTCTTTCCATATTGATTTTCTTTTAAAAAGTCTTTTGCCCTTTTAAAATTGATCTTAAAAAAATGTTTCTTTACCAAGTATCTCCACTGCTCCTGATGTTTCATTCAATGACATTTAGAGTCTTTATATTTTCACTTTCCCTGTGAAAAGAATGACTGACTTTGACTTAAGTCTATTATAGGGAAAAAATAATTGGGGAAATAGTGAAAAACATTATTTGTTGCCCCAGTGTAATTTTTAAATTTACTTTATAAATTGTTCATGAAGTGCATTCCCCAATTATTTTTAGATAGGTTTTTTTAAAGTTAGGAAGTTGTTAAAAATCACTCTGAATGATACTCTGAAAAAAAAATTGGAGAAAGAACAGCTTGCACAGAGTTTGTTCAAACACCCTAATAAATCCTAACGTCTACTGGTGACAACACTGGCCTGGAGAGAAGTTTCATGATAACTGTGCATGAGGTATTTTCAATGAGTAGGCAGCTGGAATCAACCCTCCTGTGCACCTAGTGATTGTGGAGAAAGGAACAGGCAAGGGGGGCAGTACACGGGATGGCTGCACGTGCTGTTCTGAATTCTTGGGACACCATGTTCACATCAACAAGGGAAATCCATGTGGTATTGTATCACAAAGGAAACTAGTGCATTTCTGAAATGGAGCATCCAACAATCCCCACAAATATCTGTTTGGAAAGTGCACTGAAATATCACCAAGCTCTTTCTTCTTTTCCTTTCACCTCAATGACCCAGGTAGGTAATGTAAAATACACTAAAGCACTAAGCACGTTCACAGCATATTGGAATGATTTGTAAAGGACTTGTGCCAAACCCAAGAAAAGACTTGCCTTTGGGGATGGAAGAGGAAGACACAGAAATCTAAGGAAGCTCAAGAAAGGAGCCTCTCATGAGCCAGTGATGTGTATTAAGGTGCCGTGATTTGAGGAGCATAATTAACTCGATTCTCTATTATCTGAGGTTTGAAAACAGATCAAACACAAATTTTATTTTGAAGCCATTCCCTGGTGGTGAATATTGTAGTATTAGGTCCATCATAACAGCCTTGTATAAATCAGATGCTCGAGTAGCATCTAAGTGTGTTCATAGTCTGATTCTGAGCAGAATAAGGAAAAAAAACTAACTTCTTGTGGGATTGCTAACTGTGGATGTAAGTTGTCTCCCATTCTTATCGTGACTGGTCAAAGTTGGAAACAGGAAATATTTGCTTCTGAAGAGTTCTTCTTTGGCCTTTTCATATATCTCTCTCCTAAAGCCTCTTATGCTTCACCCTGCATCTCCTGCTCTTGAGTTAATTCACAGTTTGCTGTTATTGACTGATAGAGCTACATTTGTCAGAAAGAAATCTATTTCCAGTGTAGCTGTGTTTAATGCAGGAGCACATGAGAAGCACCTGGGGAGCTTTTACCAAAATCCATCTGCCCAAGTACAACCCCTGCAGACTCAGTCAGTAAGTTTGCATTGTGTGACTGGTGGAATGGGGCAGAAAGAATAAAGTTATTTCTTGGGAACTAAGAATCTTGTGTTCAGATGATCCAGGAGTGTCTCCCCACTCTCAGTTCCACCACATCAGAGCTGAATGTTCTAAGCCATTTGCCTGCAAGGGACAGAAGATCAGGGTCACTTCTTGTTGCTCACCTCACCTGCTCCACAACCTGAAAACACTTCCATCATCAAGTGGAAGAAAGTGTCAATTGTCAGTCACTTGATAGTTGAGTGACCTTGAGAAACCCCTCATCCGTCTGGGTATCAAATCCCACTTCTATAAAGGAAGGGAAATGAACTAGATGACCTCTAAAATTCCCCCGGTTCTAAAATGCCAAACGTTTATGCAGATTTCTTTGTATGCTATTTATTTGCTTTTCTGACAGGGAAAGTCATAATGCCCAGTGTTATTTATCAGTGACCTTGGGAAAATGATCTGCTCTGGTCCTTCTGATCTACTGCTCAACCTTCCCGGAGAACCCAAAGCGTGCTGCTGTCAGTTCTGGGTTTGCACAGAGAATATTCCCTCTCATCTCACTTGGTGATTGAGTGGGAGGCAGCAGGCAATATTTCAAAATGCAAACTGACATTTAATTATACAAAAATCTCCTTCCGTGATCACTTCTCTTGCCAGGCTGATTCTGATCTACTTGAACATTTTTCCTTTTTTGTTGACTCCTGATTTTCTAGTTACTATTGAAAACAATAGAAACTGAGCCCCCGACACTAGATTTACAGTCCTGTTATTTCTCTTTCTGCCCAATACAATCTATAGGTGACACAGTCATTCATAAAATTCTGCTTCTTTCTGAGACTTATCTAAATCCCTGACAACCATAATGACATTCTGGAAACGTAGATATTTTTCAAATGTATATCACAAAGTAGAGTATTTGTACAAATATCATCAAAAAGTTTAAGGGGAGATTCTGGTTTTAAAAAATGCATGGAAATGGTCTGTTCTGTTATAGATAATTAAGCACTGAAATGATTCGATATGAAGATAAGCCAAGGCCAGGACTGCATTGAGACAAATGAAGTACTTGATTTAAGTATGGAATTCAAGGGGCCACCAAAGAGCCCAGGAATCAAGTAATATTATAATGCAATAGTTTAGATCAGTAACAAAGTCTTGGTAAGACATAGTGGAACTCAAGACAAAAGGAAAAGTCACAATACTAATCCTATCTTTATTTAAAATTTGATACTTTATCATGAAATTTTTGCATTAATTTTGAGTACCTAAAATTTTTGAAGTAAGATGTGATTTATCTTGACTCCTGAATTTTTACTATCCCCTTAAAGTTTGCACAAGCCAAGTGCCTTCTTTACCTCCCTTCCTTCCTGGTGCTGGGACAGCTCCACATGACTTGGCAAGCCATACCCGAACACTACTGCATCTTATTCTTAATTAAGAGAGACCCTGACCACAACTCAAATCACTTCTGTTGGAGTTATCATTGTGTGTGTACCTTTCCTAAGTGATTGATACCATTTTAATAATTTATTCCAAGCTGTGAGTGGAGAGGTAGGCAATTTTCATTTTACATAAGAGAAAAATGAAACTCTGCAAGGTGAAAATAACTTGACAGAGGACAGAACACAGTGAGCACCTTAGTGAGCATTCTTATGTTAAATGAGGGAAAAGTGAGGAAAGAAAAGTGAGAGGAAGGAGAGAGGGAGAAAGATGGGAAGGAACGTGCATATCTCTTAGGAATTTTCAAACCCAATCTGAAGACTCATCTGGTAAATTTGCTTAAAATGTAGATTCACAGGCAGATCCCTGCTGATTTGAATTAAATACCCAGAGTCTTCATTTTAAGTCATTGTGATGTAAGTATTCTGAAGACCACAGGTTGAAAAACCCTGAGGAGATGTACCCATTCTGACAGAAACTGGGCTATATATCTGGAACACATTTTTTCCCATAATCCCCCCTCAACCTTAAAGGTGAGAGTGAATACCCCTTTCTTTACACACTGTAGAGCAAAACTGCAGAGTGATAAGGAAATTGCAAGCTAACATGTTGAGCAACTGTAAAAATCAGGATTCAATCCAGATCGGTCTAACTCTCGATCTCAGGCTTTTCTCCACTGTATTTTATTACTTCCATGGGAAAACAAAGGGATGCATGTGCTGAGTGCTTCTGCTTACCAGGGACACTGGACTGTATCAGGGAATCTAGCTATGGCTAAAATGTTAGTGGTCAACAGCTGCCATGGCAGGTATCTGAGCTGATGTCAGTGATGTGCACAGGTGAAAAGAAAAGGTAACAGAAATGTTAGAAGTAAGTAGACACATTCTGGAGGCAGGGGAAAATAATATTTGCATGTACAATGGTTTGACTTTGCAGTTTAAAAATCAAAATGAAAAGTGGCACCATTATGTCAATGCTCGCTATTATATGAGCAAATGACATATTTGTAGATATGACAATAATTTAAGTTTGATGAGGGAAGAACAAAGTCTTGTATTGAGCCTGTTTTTCAAGTTTAAGCCCACATCTCTGATTTTTCTCCACCCCATCTTTCTGTGTTCACTGGAATGACTGCCTTCTGCCTTTGATTCTTAACTCAAGCTGTTCTTACTGGGCCAATTTTCTGGTTTTTTTTTTAATAACCTTAACTAGGAATCTACTTAAAACCCTTAGGAAGTTCACTATGGTTAACTCAACATCTTCCTCTATTTGGCACCTTGTCATTATGCCTACCAAACTCCTCCTGTGTTTCACATTTTCTGTGTAGCATTTCTATTATTTATGCACACATGCCTGTGCTTTTGGTGTACTAATTTATCTATATTATGGCTAAATTTGCAAATAGATTTTCAGTTTCTGGAGACGTCTGAATATTCTAAAATTGAATTACAGGAACTCCACAACCTAATAAAATTCTGTATACCATGAAAAGGTTCAATGACCATTTATTGCTGAGAATGATAATAAAATAGCTACAATTCTGAAGTCAATAACTCCGAAGTGCTATCATTCACCTGCCAGTTAATGATATTTTCTCCCCAATAGAATACATTTATTGACTTCTAATATTTAATAAGCATTTGATTCTTGCTATTTCTCTAGATCAGGTTGGGACTAGGGGTAGGTCAGAGAAGCATATGATAAGGTCTTAAGAAACTCAAAATCTTCCTGGGGAAATAAAAACCAACATACTTTTGTCCATAATTTTAGGCCTAGTTATATTGAATCTGCAATCAAAATAAAGGGAAAAGGGATAAATGTGACTTTAGGACTCATTTTAGATGAGATGGGAATACAGCTGGGTCAGGGCCTGATTGGGTATACAGGAGAAGAAATTGGGCCTATAACACAGAGAAAAGTGAAAGGTATAGATACGTCCATGGGTGTCATCAGCTTAAAAACAGGACTAGCAGTCATGAGAGGATGTAATAGGGTTAGCATGTGTGGAGGGGAGTTTAAAAAGAAAATGAATGAGAAAATAAGTAGGCCTTCCATCAAAAGATTCTGGCTTCGGAAGAGGCCACTAGGGGCAAATAAAAAGTATTTTCTAAAGAGAAGAGGTTTGAGCAACTCTGAAGATAGACTACAAAGAGCCTATAATTAAGGAAGTTAAAAATAAGAGCAAGTTTTATGAAGAAGGATATAGGAAGGCAGCAAGTTTTCAGAAGGATGTAGGAAGGGATGGGGCATACAGAAAACTTTAGGGGAAAGACAAAGACTTAACAGGAAGCTATGGATGCAGGGCACTGGTGGGAAAAGTTACAGATAGAGAAGTAACTCACCCAGAAGGTTTCCATCACTTTCATGATGTAGGGGTGAGAAGGTCTCTTGACAGCAAAGATAAAGAGGGGCTAGACAAGATTGTCCTGATTCACCATGGTGGCAAAATTCACAGGGCAACAGTGCTGTTTTTATCATCTATGGTTATACTATGATATGTGCATTATGAATTATTCTTATTAAATGAGATTATAAACCTTATACAAAGAGATAGCTACAGCTTCTCCTTCAACATCATAAAGTGTAAACAACATAAAATCAAATTATACTGAAAGATCTAGGAGACAATCCTAGTCTTCATCCTTTTATATTTTTTTATATTCTAGGAGTGAGTAAACTTTTAAAAAATTTTTTGCTAACTTGGGTTGTTATTGCACAATGTTATGAAGTGAAGAAATAGTGGCGCCAATAACTTGGTTTGGCAGAGTTTAGTAAGTGACACACCCATTCTACCAGTAATAAGTATGAGTGAGTTAACCTTACATTCTTGTTCAAAGTAGTGTATTTTAACTTATGGAGCAAGCCCTAGTTTAGCTGACCCTATGACCTTCTGTTATTTGAAAGCTGTTCAGTAATTACCAGGTAAGTGAGAAGCGTCTCTAGGCATAAAGGAAATTTTTGTTTTTAAACCAAAGAGCAGATCAGTAGATGCCATGCCAATTTATCTCCCTCTTTTTCTCATGAGACAGAATCTGTGGAGGGTTTAATTTGATTATCTTTGCTCAGGGTGTAGAGAAATACACCCATAGAAAATTTCAAGTTTGAAAGACATATAATCATACCAATATTGGGAAATTTGTAACACATTTCCAAATAATCACTGGCCAATTAGAAATAGAACTTATTGGTGTAGCTATATTTGTATTTATTTTCTTAATGTAACCTAATTTAATTTTTTGTGGGCCTGGGGATAGAGCCCAGGGCCTTGAGCATGCTGGGCAAGCACTTCACCACTGAGCTGTATCTCCAGTTCCCTCAGTTTTTTTGCTTGTTTTGTTTTTGTTTGCTTGTCTGGGTTTTTTGTGGGGTTTTTTTAGTGGTACTGGGGATTGAACTCAGGGGCATTCTACCTTCGACCTATACCCCCAGCCCTATTTTTTATCCTTTATTTTGAAACAGAGTCTCACTAAGTTGCAGAGTACCTCACTAGGTAGTTGAGGCTGGCCGCGAACCCAGATCCTCCAGTGTCAGCCTCCCAAATGCTGGGATTACAAGCATGCACCACCACTCCTGGCTTGTTGTTTTGTTTTTACTTCACTTAAAGGATTGTATATGTTTTATTTTGTTACTCATTTCAGAAAAAGTGTCCAAGTTGCCTCTATTTCAATGAGGTGGGGCATCAAAGATGCCTGGATTAATCAAGGCTTCTATTGTTTTATGTGTTCAGAGTCAATTATTGAACCTCTTGAGGCACAAAAACTTATTTTAATCATCCTCCTAGTGCTACTTTACCAATAAAGCACCAATAATCACAAATTATAGTGACTCCAAGAAACGGAGAGGGCTACACTTTACAAAAGATTAACTAACTTGAGGTTCTTAATTTACCCACCTGGAGATGATTTATGTAAAATGCTTTGTCAATCCATAGATGAATTGAACATTTACCTTTTAAAGGATTTTTGCAAGGTCCCCTAGACCCTAAATGTGGTAGCCATCCCCTGCGGAAATATCAGAGTCTTATTCAGGGCTGTTTTCATTTCTAGTACTGCAAATGTCAGTTCTTACCCACCACAGGTTCTCTTCCTCCCTCGTGCGAGAGCATGATAATGAGGAGGTCTCACATAAGGGTACCCACCCCGCCCCTGCCTAGCAGCAGTGCTAGGCTTGAATACACTACACTAAGGGGAAACCACCTTGGAACAGTTCAGAAGAATGTCAAAACCAAATTTGTGATTTCCCCCCATCTTGTGGGGAAGGGGAACAGCTTGCCTCATTAAAGATGCAGAGTGACTAGTATTGCCTTGGAGCATGATGACTGGTTCTGGAATCTTTGATTTAGCCAAAATGCAAATTATGATCTTCCCCCAAAAGACTTGGATCTGGGCAAAGAATGCTGATCAAGTAAATGAAAAAGTATACATATAACAGCAGACACTGTCACTCAAATTTTCCACTCCTGTGAACCATGCACACCTCCAATGTGAGTGTATGTTGGGGTAGGAGGACACAGCACTGGAAGCCAAAAAGGCTACACTGCCAGGCTGGCTCCATCCTTCACTTGTTGTGTCTTGGCTCAAGATAGTTAATCTCACAGCATGATTGGAAAAGTGAGTGAGGTGGAACTTCTTCATAGAATTCTGGTAACTTTTAAGCAAGATAATACATGTGACGTGACTAGAACGACTGTCTGGCACATACTTGATGTTTAATAAATGTTAACTACATCTTATTACAAGTTCACTTTTGGGATTGGGGTGAAAAAAATCCCCAACCTACGAATTTTCCTAATATAATAATTATTTCACAGAAATAATTACTTATTTCCATAATGTAATCTCTGAGATTGCTCTTAAGTGACACTTCTTTTTAAAATCTTATAAAAAATCTAAAGCAGGCAAAGTAGAGAAAACAGTGTAGTTCATCCCTATTTTTTTTTTTTTTTCAGAACTGGAAATTGAACCCAGGGGCATTCTACCTCGGGGTCTCACTAAGTTGCAGAGGTCCTCATTAAGTAGTATCACTGGCCAGGAACCTGCCTGCGATCCTCCTGTCTCAGCCTCCCAAGTACTGGGATTACAAATGCGCACCACCACGCCAGTTCATCCCCAATTTTTACAATTACTCTGTGTGTTCCACCCATATTCCCTGTACGTCTCCTCTCCCACAATTATAGGGAAGCAAATTCCAGAAATCATATTTCATCCATAAGTATCTCAGTTAGTCTTTAAAAGATGTGGATTTTAATAAACAACGTAACCACACAATATGGTTGTCACAGTTTTAAAGTTAATAACAATTCCTTAATATACTGTCATATATCCAGTGTAGAAGTTTCCCCAGTTGTCATCTGCCTTTTTTCTAACCGTTTCTTCAATTGGAATATGAGTAAGGTCCCAATACTGCAGGTGTCTTTTAGGACCATGTTAATCTATAATTCTTCACTATTTTCCTTTGCAATTTATTAGTAGGAGAAATCAGACTGTCAGTACTTTAGAGTTCTTGCCTATGGCATCTTTTAATGCATTCTTTTATTTTTCTTTTCTTTCTGAAAACTAGTAATTAGAGCAAGAGGCTTCATCAAATTGAGATCTAATCCTCATCACTAATAAGTAGTAGTTTCCATTGGGAGGCACACAATACCTTCTTGTCTCTTTTCGTGACATTAGCAGCTACTGTGGTCATTACCTCAACCCATTACTGCAAAATGGTAGTATTCTAATTCTGTCATTCATTCTTCACATATAAACTAAAAAATTTCTACAAAAAAAAATCTGTTTCCTCAAGTCCTGATTATTTGAGGAACAGGTCATATAGAAAAGGCAGAAAAATTGATGCATTTTTCCCTTTATTTCACAATACTGAAATCACTAGAATCAGAGGTGGCCACTTAGGGTCTATTTAGCTTTAGTTTCATTATAAACATAGGGTGTTTACCATATTTGATGTACTCCAATCTATTACCGGTATTATTTTAACTGATAATCAAATTGTTCTGGCTTTGATATTAAGAGCCTGTTCAAGTTGACTTCTAAATCATTTTGCCATGAACCTGGTACCCTTTATAAGTTCTTTGTTCACTACCACTTGTTTATTTCCTGTCCTGGCCCTAGAATAAAACAGTTCTCCAAGATCCCGAGATCCTTTAATGGAAAATGTCATTTAGATACCATATTCTGGTGGCTAGAGGTACACAATGCTTTGAAATCAGTCATTGTTTCTAAGCTTTTTCAGTGGACAGACCTATGAAGTATTTTTAAATAAAACATTACAAATTCATACCTATACAGTAATTCAAATTCGGGACTAAAAGGATTCTATTAAGGCCATTCATCTTTCCTGATCTTCACCTTTATCTTCCTTCTCCAATGTCCAAAGTTCTAGTTCTCAAAGACATCAACATAATTATTCATCTGCTTTATCTCAAAATCCTAGTGTCAGGATCATAGTATAATTATTAACTCCAACAAAATATTCACTGTAATTAATTTAAATTATTTTTTTCGCTTAAGGTAAGTAGACTCAAATTACTGTGGTTTAAAGTTTTAAGAAGTTCTTTCTAATGCAGTTATGTCAACAGTTTGTTACACAGATTATTTATTTCATTTTGCTTTTGACTTTTAGGGATTGCTTTTTATACTTAATCTCATTTTATGATTATTTTAAATATTTATGTTTTTCTAAAATCGTCTACAAAATCAGGCATATTCAAAGAATTCTAACTTCTTTACTTGTCCTATCCTTTCCTTCTGAGAGGTATATTTTATATTTAGTAGTTTATAT
>PVLC010047028.1:0-11239 GCA_004027655.1 Graphiurus murinus
CCCGGGAGGGGCAAGGGTAGAGGGGGCAGGCAGGTCCTTGGAGACTGAATGTCTGGAAATCCAACCTGCCCATGTCCCTGGGGTGAAAATTTGCAGCCCAGGGGCCTCCTCTTGGTCTTTCCTCAGAACTCGTCTCCTCCTTTTGCCTTTCTCTCCTTGTAATCCCATCCTCTCCCATGCTCTGGTTGCTACTGCTGTCCTGACACCTGCTGAATACATTCGCCATCTCCCTCATCTATTCTGAGCTTAGACTGGGAGTCCTGACTTGCAGGTGTTTCAGTCTCAACTTCTCTAAACCAGCGCCCCAGCAAGCAAAAGAAGATCCTCAGTTGCATTCTTTGTCTGCCTGTACCCCCATCCACCAGTGCCAGAAAGAAAACGGAAGTCCACCTTTCCACATCTGCTCAGTTATTGACAACTCTTTTTTATAATAACTATTTTTATAGCTAGTCAATTTTTATTTAATAATTACATACATGCAAAAAAGTTCCATTTGTGCACAGTTTATTGGGATTTTTTTCCAAAGTAGAATATGTCTTTAGAGCCATTATCCAGATTTTACAAAAACAAAAACAAAACAACAACCACTTGCCACAAGTCAGCCACTGCCCCCAAGGGTAACAATTTCCCTGACTTCTAACATCAGTGATTAGTCCTGTTTGATTTTGGACTTTATATGAATGGACTCATACGGTATGCATCTTTTGTGTTTGATTTCTTTCACTCAACATTGTGCTTGTGAGATGTGGCCATGCTGTTATGCATTATCAATTCTTTATTTCACAGTGCCATGCAGTATTCTTACTTTATAGCAAGGGAGTTTTATTGTAAAATTTATATCTTCATGAGGCCATTTGAAGACATAACTGAATAAAGTCAACTCATAGGAAGTTTCCTTTTATAGAGCACATATTTGAAAGCAGCACATACCTGTTTGGGATATTTGAAGTATACCAATAAGGAAGGTTGAGTTGCTCAGGGGAGAACCAGACAGTCAAGAAGCCAGAAAAAGTAAAAGTGAAACTTCTTCCATTTGAGTTTTTACTCTTGGTTATAGTTTTGAAAGAAAAGTCATGCTTCAATTAATAACAGACAACGGAGTCAATATGATGGGAACAGAGACAATGATATGATCAAATGCCAAGAAATGACTGACAGCTGAAAAAATATCATGTGAGCCAAAGCAATTTCTCTTGACTTCTAACTTTATTCATCCAACGAATAACATTTCATCATAGTTTTATCAATGGAATGCAATTCCACTCAGATCATTTTGTCAACGACAAGATACAGCATCCAGCCATTTTGTCTACACAAATAAATCAATGTTTGATTATTATTTTCTCCCATTTGGGATCCAAGCAGGAGGACCAGATACCTTAAGTAAAACAAAGGAAAGAAAGAGGAAAAATACTTTCTATGTTAACAAATGCAGTTGAATAAGTGCAATTTATGCTTATTTTTCCAGAAGGAGAAATAAACAGTTTTTAAACAAATATCAGAGACAAACTGTAATAATATACACATTGAAAGAAAACACAATCACTCATTGTTCCTTACAGGTACAATAGTATTTCTAGTTCTTCATTTTTGCTTATATGGGTCTCCTTACCAGAATTTTTCCCCATTATTTGAGTACACAATAAAGTTTTGAGGAAAAATATAATTCCAGGGACTTATAAAATTCAAAAAGAGAAGATGTCATGCTCAAGTAAGCTGTGTGGGAAGTGCCCTGGTTACAAATTATGCTACTCTGCCTACTCTGGCAATTTCTTCTTGCTGTCACGTATCCATGCTGTTGAAAGCCCTTTCTCCTGAGCCCCTAGTTGTTGGTCCAGTACTGACCAGCAGGACATTTATTATTTTACAAACTTAAGTTTATATTCATGATATTAAAGATAAGATTATACATTGAGCTTTTATTTAAGCATAAGATGATCACAATTATCTTTCTCAAATTAGCTCTGAGAGGGAGGAAGTTCTCCACCAGTATCTCATGTGGACAATGGTCTCCCTCATGCAGTACTTAGATTGCTTTATGATATAGTCCCTTGGTCCTTGGTTCTTCTACTTTACTCGCTTAGTCCCATTCATGACTGTCGCCTAAAGCCCCAGCTATATTGTCAGGAGAGGATCTAGTTTCTCCCTCTCTCTTTTTTAATATACTTTTATTGTTGCATTATAGTCTCGCATCATAATTTAAATCATAGTGATAGTGACATACATGCACACAGCACTTGAAGGGCTTGCCCTGCTCACTCTCCATTCCCCATACAGGGTACTGAGATTGACACTGCTGTTCTCACATATGTGCATAAGGTCGATGGAAGAACTTCCTTCACTGGTCCTCCCCACCCCACCCCTAGACCACCTCCCTGGCTCCACTGAAGTTTCTCCTCTGTTACCTGCAGTCCCTCTGATATCCCCATTACTCCCTAGCTTCCACATATTAGAGAAAATGTATGACCCTTATTTTCTGTCACTTGCCAATCTCACTTAACATAATGTTCTCCAGGTCTCTTATACTGTGCCTTTTCCCTCCCCAGTATCGGCACAGGGTGAAGTATTTTCTCTTTGTCAGAGGCATGGATGCAAATGGTCTAAGTATAACCTTTTCTCAGATGATTTGCCTTTTTGCTTCCGCAAGGGAAAGAGCCATCGTTGCACCTCAGTTATGATTATCCTCCTAAGGAATACTGAAGTTACTTCTAGCCCAGAGAAAGAAAAATAAATAAAATAAATACCAGATGAGTTAAATCTTTGACATCAAATTCATACAAGGCCAACCTGGACTTCAAATTCCTTGAAGCTGGTGACTTTATTATATATGTATGTCCCTAGTACAAACTATCTGCCTGAAATGAGAGGGTCTTAACAGAGGCAACCTGTTAAGATAAAGATAGCAATGATTATTTGTGGATATAACTATTTTGTTTTATACTAGGGATTAAACCCAGAGGCCTTCTACCTCTGAGCTATACTACCAGCTAGTTAATTTTTTTTTTTTTTTAATTTTGAAACAGGGTCTTGCTAAGTTGCTGAAAATCTTGATAATTTGCTAAGGCTTACCTCAAACCTACAATCTCCTGCCTCAGCCTCCAAAGTACTAGGATTACAGGCATGTGCTACCATGCCTGCCCAGCTTGAATATACTTAAGGCAAAAGTGGAGTTTAAGGAGATTTGACTCCATACAAATACTTCCACTTACATGAAGATTCTGATGAAAACAATGGCTATTTTTAAAATAACACCCTTTTTATGATATTAAATTCAATGCTAATTCATTTAATTAGAAAACTAACACCCAGGAAGATAGAAGAAAACAGAACACATCTATATTCCCACCACTTAGCTAACATTTGGTGAATTAATTCTTGCTTCTTTCTCTCATCTATTTTTATTTTGTTTTACAAACTTAAGTTCATATTCATGCTATACATGATAAAACATTATCTAATGATATAAATTTGATTTTTTTACTTAATATAGTATATCATGAGCATTTTCTTAAACTTTTAGAAAAATATTAACCAAAGCCTATTTTGAAGTCATGAAGAAAAGTTATTAGTTTTTAAATTAGACATATAGCCTTTGTGGGCACATTAATGCACATATCCTGGGGCATATTTTAAATTATTTATTAATGATATTGCTAAATGTTGACTTAAATATTAAAGGGTTTGATACATACTTTTATAATATTCTCCAGAAAGTCTGAATCAATTAAAATCCCATCTAAAATATTTTGAGGCTCATAAGTCCACTGCAACATTGCTAGCATTGAAACTAGTAATTTAAAAAAAAAAGTCGTATATTGATAAACAGGTAAAAGAGAATCATACTGTTATTTTAATTTATGTGAGATACTAAATATATGCTTTTTAATGTCTCCCTTTTGTGAATTGCTTGCTCATATTTTTGTCCATTTCCTAATGATTTGCAAGTGATTTTTCCAATTTTTTGTAGAGTTTTGATGCAAGCTACAAATATTTTACCCAAATATGTTTTTAAATAGTAATTTCTCTCCTTATAGAAATGCCTGACACTTGTGCATAACAATTTATCTATCCTTAAAAGATTTCCTTCTTTGTTTTTAGGTTTAAATCACATTTATTCTACCTTATCCTCCCTCTCACCCTCTCTTCCTTTTCCCCTCTTTCTTGCCCTTTCTTCCTTTCTTTCATTTTATAGTTAGTGGGTTAGTATCTCTGGTTAGGGTATAGGACAGAAATCTAACATTTCTCTCTACATTTCCCTCTACAGTGTTTTACCTCTGAGCTACATCCCCATCCCTTTTATTTTTTATTTTGAAACAGTTTCTCACTAAGTTGCTGAGGGTCTCACTGTCGCATCTCCATGCTGTTGAAAGCTCTTCCTCCAGAGTCCCTAGTTGTTAGTCTACTACTGATCAGCAGGAAATTTATTATTTTACAAATTTAAGTTCATATTCATCATATTGCTGAGGCTGGCCTCAAACCTTTAATCCTCCTATCTCCTCCTCCTGAGAAACTGGGCTCAGCTAACATTCTTGATTTCAAATATATAGCAGTCAGCTGTCTAAAAGCCATTTATTAAACATTCTCTTCTTTCTCCCTTGATTTTAAATATGATCTTGGTAAAATGCTGAACTTTAATTTGTATTAGAGGCCATTTCTGGAACCATTGACCCATTTGATGATTCTCTGGTACCACATTGCTTTAATTACTGAGTTTTATAAAGTAGCAAATGTTATTATCTGGTAGTATTAATCTTTCATTACTCTTTTTGGAGGCTTCCTTGCTTATTCTTCTAGGTTGGTTTTTATGTTAATTTTCAAGGGAATTTTTATCATTTTGACTAAAGTTGAAACATTAATTATTTTGGAGGAAGTTATGTATTGACAATAGTAAGTCCTTTAGAAAAATTTCTTTCTATTTAGGAATACTACTTGTCTCTTAGTTTAGTCTCTTTTATGTCCTTCAATAAGGTATAACAATTTTCTTCACTGGTGCTGTATTTATTGCTAGATATATCATGTAATTTCTGGTATTGTATGTGGAAAGCCATTGTGCTGTATGTTTATGTTTATGTGTGTGTGTTTATGTGTGCTGTATTTATTGCTAGATATATCATGTAATTTCTGGTATTGTATGTGGAAAGCCATTGTGCTGTATGTTTATGTGTGTGTGTGTGTGTGTGTGTGTGTGTGTGTGTGTGTTGCATATTTGGTGACCAATATTTTAGTTGCTTCTTTTAATTTTTACTTTTGTTTCCTTTATTCAAATATATACATTCTATTTATTTTTCTTCTTTTGTTGCATTGTTTTGAATTTTCAAAATATTATATAAGAACAGTGATACCTATATGATTTGTATTGTTGTTTGCTGTAATTCAGATTCCTCCATTATTTCATCATTTAATCCAATATCCAGGATAAGGATTGTTTAAATGAAAAAAATTATTATTTACATATGCATACAATTTTATTTATTCATAAATAAATAAATAATTATATGTAAACATTTATATAAATAAAAATTTAAGCGAAAATATTTTTAGCTACTGAAATTAGGTTTAATCATTTTTTAACTTAGAAAGTGAATTGTACATCTTAGTAAATAGTGGACATTGAAATGTAGGACGCAGAAATAAAATAAGTATATAAAATATAGGTTAAAAAGGGCATAATTTTTTTATTTTTAATTGGCAAAAGTTATATATGTTTATGGTATACAGTGTGAGGGTTTGATATATATATATATATATATATACACACACACACATTATAGAATGACTAAATTGATCTAATTAGCATATATGTATTATTAAGCAGAAATTTTTATGAAACTATTTTTATTTAAATATTTTTAAAATTTAATAGAATTTTTGTAGATTATTTGAATCAAAATGAGTCTTTTTATTTTAATTGGTACCAAAGATTGAACCCAGGGGCATTCTACCTCTGAGCTACTCCCCCAGCTACTCCCTTTTTTTTTTTTTTTTTTTGAAACAGGATCTTGCTAAATTACTGAGGCTGGGCTGGAATTTCTATCTTCTTGTCTCAGCCTCCGAAGTATGAGGATTACAGATGTGCACCATCATACTCAGCTCAAAAGCAATCTTTAAATTTCTGAAATTGCATCTTATATGTTAGTGTACATTTTTAATATACTTAGGATTCTGATTATGTTGCTTTTTAGGGGATTACTGGGGACTGAACCCAGGGACATTCTACCTCTGAGATACACCCCCAATATCCCAACCCTTTTTAAATTTTTGAAACAGATCTCTCTAAATTGTCTGGCCTTGAACTTGTGATCCTCCTATCTCAGCCCCCCAAGTACTGGGCTTACAGACATGTACCACCACACCTGGCTTGCATTGGTGTGTTATTTGGAAATTTTCATTTGTATTATCTGTAATTGGGATCTGGAGGTGTGTATGTGTGTGTGTGTGTGTGTGTGTGTGTGTGTGTGTGTGTATGTGTGTGTGTGTTTATTTAAGAGTATGCTTTATTCATCAATTTTGGGTAGTAGGGCTATGGAAACAACTCAGAAATTTTCCATTAAAAATAAACTCTGGTTGGCTTTCCTTATAGAGATCTACCAGAGTTTATTTTTTAATGGAAAATTTCTGAGTTGTTTTCCATAGCCCTACTACCCAAAATTGATGAATAAAGCATACTCTTAAATAAATACACACACATACACACACACACACACACACACACACACATACACACACCTCCAGATCCCAATTATAGATAGGCAGAATAAATATCATCAAAATGGCCATCCCTCCAAAACTGATCTACAGATTCAATGCAATACCCATGAAATTACCAAGGTCACTCCTCACAGACATAGAAAAATCGGTCCTTAAATTCATCTGGAAAAACAAAAAGCCCAGGATAGCCAAAGTAGTTATTAGCAACAAAAACCATGCAAGAGGTATCACATTACCTGACTTCAAACTCTACTACAAAGCTGCAGTAATAAAAACAGCATGGTATTGGTACAAAAACAGACACATAGACCAATGGAGCAGAATAGAAGACTCAGAAACAGACCCACAGGCTTATAGTCAATTGATTTTTTACAAAGGAGCCAAAAATATACAGTGGAAAAAAGATAGCCTCTTTAACAAATGGTGTTGGCAAAACTGGTTAACTATATGCAGAAAATGGAAATAAACCCCAATTTCTCACCCTGCACAAGATTCAACTCAAGTTGGATCAAAGACTTGGAAGTTAGGCCAGAGACCTTGCAGCTACTTGAAGAGGGCATAGGACTAACACTTCAACACATAGGCACAGGTAAATCTTTCTCAACAAGACTCCAAAAGCACAAGTAACTCAAAGGAAGATCAATATATGGGATTGCATTAAACTGAAGAGCTTCTGTGCAGCAAAGGAAACTATCAAGAACCTCAACAGAGAGCCTACAGACTGGGAGAAGATCTTTGCCAGTTACTCTTCGGATAGAGGTCTAATATCTAGGATATACAAAAAACTCAAGAAAATCACAGCTAAGAAAACAAATAACCCAATCAAAAATGGGAAAAGGATCTAAATAGACACTTCACAAAAGAAGAAATACAAATGGCCAATAAATGTATGAGGAAATGTTCCACATCATTAGCAATCAGAGAGATGCAAATCAAAACTACCTTGAGATTTCACCTAACTCCAATCAGAATGGCAATCATAAAAAATGCGAACAACAACTGCTGGCGAGGGTGTGGAGAAGTCAGAACCCAAAACATTGTTGACGGGATTGCAAACTAGTGCAACCACTTTGGAAAACAGTATGGAGGATCCTCAGACGAATGGAAATGAACCTACCATATGATCCAGCAATACCACTTCTGGGTATCTACCCAAAAGAATGGAAATCAAACTATCAGACTGACACTTGTGTATCTATGTTTATAGCTGCACAATTCACAATAGCCAAACTATGGAAGCAGCCAAGATGTCCATCCACAGATGAATGGATTACAAAACTATTGGATATGTACACAATGGAATTTTACTCAGCCATAAAGAAGAACAAAATCATATTATTTGCAGGGAAATGGATGCAACTGGAAAATATTATGTTAAGTGAGATTAGCCAGTCACAAAGAGTAAAGAAACATATTTTCTCCCTAATATGCGGATGCTAGGGAGAAGATGGGGCATAAGAGGGTCTCCAGATGAAAAAGGAGAGACCTTCAATAAGCAAAGAAGTTGATCCCAAAGGGGATGGACGAGGGGTGGGGGGGGCATAGGGCACATGATGTACTTACACAATTATATCAAGGTTACTCACTAAATTGAACTTGAGAGGGAGGGAGGGCAAGGGAGCGGGGTGGGAATTGGGGAAGGGGTCAAATGAGAAATGTGTGCACATATGTCGATATCAATTTGTACCTAAAAAAGATGTCTGCTTACAATGCATGACTTATTACAATAAAAAAAAGTTAAAAAAAAAAAAAAACACAAAAACTCTGGTTGGGCAAGTGGTGGCCCAAGTCTGTAATGCCAATACTTTGAGACAGGAGGACTGCAGGTTTGAGTCCAGCCTCAGCAAATTAGTGAGTCCCTTAGCAACTGAGCAAGCCCCTATTTCAAAATAAAAATAAAAAAAGGATGGGGGTATAGTTTGGAGGTAGAACATCCCTTGGTTGGGTCCAATCCCCTGTACAAAAAAGTTAGTAGTACATTGCAATTATATATCATAGTGAGGTTCAATGTGATAAAAAAAATATACATGCACATAGCTCTTGGTGTACTTTCATTCCTACTGAACTCTTGCTAAAGTTTGTTGTCTGCTCTCTGGTATAGGTCTTAAGGGAAGGGAATTTCTCTATCTGTCATAGAGGAAAAGAGAAAGTAGGCTTTGTCAAAGTGGTGGGCAGCAAAACTGACCCTCACCAGACACATTTGCAACAGGAAAATGCCTGGGTGGGGGAAGGAGGCTGCAGGAGCAGGATAGCAGGAGGCCTTGGACCCGGCCCTGGTATTGATGAGGCAGCCTTGTCTGTGAGGAGCCCTAGGGGCAGTAAGAACATCAGTGAGGGAGAAACTTTGAGAATATTCTTGCTTGCCTGGGCAAGTGAATACTTTATAATAATCATAATTGAAATCATCAATTGAATAGAAGATATGTAAATTAGAAATTTAAAAATAAACATTATTTATATTATTTAGAGTCCTGTACCTTTTTCTGACAATAAAATCATCCAAAACCTGGGAGAGATAGGTCCCCATTTTCTGTGACAGCTGTAAGGGTCTCAGTTTTCTCTTGTCAGAGACTTTGCTATAATGTAATGTTAGACAAGGGTGTGCATTTGTTGTATCTTAATTGTGGATTATACTTGTAATCAATGTAAAATGCCCCCCTTGGCCTATTTAATGCTTTGTTTGCAATTTCTATTCCAGTTTTCTTTTTGTGTGCATACATCTTGTCTAAGCATTTAACCTTTACTTCTGACCTTGTTTGAGTTGTAGCTTATGTATTTTGACTAAACATAAAAAGTCTCTGTCTATTAATAAGGAAGGTAATTACACTGACAGTGATTTTCAAAATGGTACTTGCAGTGGACATTGGTCTTCCCTGTCCAACATCAGTTCCCACCTGCTTTATCTTAAGTAAGCCCAAGATTTGTAGGAATTCACTCCTGTCTCATCAAAATACTCTACCTTCATTTGAGTTTCCATGGGAGAGGGAAATGGTTTAACTGTAATCCCACTTTGTACCAGTGATTGGCTCATAAATGGGACTCTATTCTGAACAAAATATCAAGAAAGAAAATGGGTTTGTAGAATTTCTAGAGACTTCTTTGTTCATAAGATAGGCATAGGAAATCAGGTAGGGTGGCATCCACCTGTATTCCCAGTACATGGGAAGCTGAGGCAGGAGGATCCCAGGTTTGAGGCCAGCCTCAGCACCTTAGCAAGAGCCTGTTTTAAAATAAAGGGGGGAGGGGGGGAGTACAACTCAGAGGTAGAATGCCCCTGGGCTTAATCTCTAGTACATGAAGAGGAAGAAAGGAGGAGGAGGAGGAGGGAATAGGAAATGGTGATCTCTCCTCTGCTGAATCCCATCACAACTGGAAGCTGCTCCTGGCAATGTGCTAATGTGATAGACATCTATCCTGCCACCTACCTATGGGGGCCTCGTAAGGATTGTCGAGCAAAGAGTTGAAAAAAATCTGGGCCCTGGATGATCTCCCTAATCTTATCAATGGCTCTGTGGTTGTCCTACATCTTGTGTCTCTGTTACATAAAAATAGGCAGTTCTTCATTGTTGTTTAAGTCAGCGGTTCAGTGACTTGTAGCAAGAGCACCTAACCTACATGATATGCTCATTTTTAATCTTTTTACATTTATCTTATGTTTCTATATATTATTTCTCTTTGCTTTTTAGTTGTTTGTCACCCTTATACAGATTATATATTTTTTTTTCTCATGAATTGCTAAGTATACATCTGATTTTAATCCCACTAAAAACTGGGTAGCTTGATATATACGTTAGCTTATATTTTTAGAATTATCAAAGCCAATATAAAGCTTATAGAATTCTTCATAAATATCATGCTACTGCGCTAAACATTGTACATGTTCATTTATTTAGTTTTCACTTGTGGGACTCTGACTGCAGAAAGTTGAAGTAATGTGCTAAAGTAAAGGAGAAACTGACAACTGCCTGCTCTGCACATGAGGAAATTAGTACCGTTTTAGATCATGCCATAATTTTGGTTCTTGTGGTTACTTGGGAATTTCAGAACTGGTATATTAATCATTACTCATTTATATTATGTATATACATCCAACTAAAGCTGTATTCATTTTGTTTTGAATCCATATTTCCTTCTATCATCTACACTCAATTTTACATTTATGTGCTTCTGGTATACATCACTATTCCTTTTGAACCCTGATCTTTTATTCTAAATTATTTACTACAATTCATATGTTTTTGTGAAATTTTATTCTGGAGATATGTCATTTTCATAGAGTAATCACTTTGTGTTTTTGCGGTACTAGGGATGGAACCCAGGGGCATTTTATATAGCTCCCTCAGCCCTATTTTAATTTTTAGTTTGAAACAGGATCTCAATAAGTTACAGAGGGCCATGCTAAGTTTCTGAGGCTAGCTGTGAATTTGCAATCCTCTTGTCTCAGTCTCCCAAGTACTAGAATTACAGGCATGTGCCACCATGCCTGGCTTTCACTTGGTTATTTCCTTGAAAATTCTATGTACTTGTGTCT
>PVLC010047029.1:0-11213 GCA_004027655.1 Graphiurus murinus
GTCTTTCTGAAGACTTGTCTTGTGTGAACTTTCATCCAATGAAGGTAGGAGAATCTGTCTGTGTTCTCATATTTGCTGACAGTGCTGATCTGAATGCATTAGTGTAGTTGTTTACAATCATTAAATGAATGGAATTTATAATCATGTGGCAGAGGCACATTTACTGTTGAAGGACTATCATGGTCACACTAACCTAGGGGATGGTGTGCTGGGCAGATGAGGTAGCAAAATTTAAACACCAAGCACTGTGTGGGTCATTTCTTTGTGCCCTTGCTTCCATCCTTTTAGCTTACCCTTTCACTCCAATCATTGCTGTAAAGTATGTGCAGTCCTAATCCATCAATCAGCTCCTTCCTTGAGCTGCATCACAAAGCTCTTGTTTTCTGACAGGAGGATTCTTCCAGGTTGTTTTTGACCTTGCAGAAGCCAGGTCAGCCACTCTGCCTCATGCACATAGTGGAAGTGAGAGTCCATTAAAACCCCATAGGGTGATAATGGGAATTGGCAGATAAATGCTTCCTGCCTGCCTCCCTCAGCAAGATACACCAGGGGCTCATTCTACAAGACAGCTCAAAGCATTGAGAGAGCCTCAATTGCCCATATTAGTGACCAACTCAATAAAGGAGCTTCTCTTGTTTCATGTTTCAATCTGCCTACTGCTCAATCTACTCCTGTTCCTTTGAATCAGTTCCCAAAATAAACGATCTTGTTCCGGGCTCTGCTTTTGGGAAGAACCCAGACTAAGTCAGCTAATTTCAATCAGCTTCACTCAGTTAAAATTTTTCTTAAATTTAGAGATGTTTGGAAACTATTTGCATGTCTCATAAAGGAGACACTAAATAAAGATGGTATGGAAAACAAGCAAATAAGCTAGCATCCATTATATTGTATGTAAATGTGCTATAAAGTATGAATTGACAGACGAATTAGACATTGTTCTCTCTTCAGTTGGGCGATGCACTCAGACAATTGCTTAGTTTTATAAAACCACGTCACCATAATTCTCCAGCTGTGTCTTAGATGGTAACTGATTAGTAATGTTTTGATCACAGCTTTACAGATGGCGAGGTCCTAGATGCAGCAGCTTTCTCTGAGCAAGTGCTGAGACCCCAGAAGACACGTGTTTCCCATGGAGGTCAGTGCTCAGAGCTTGGGTGTGAAACCCTACACTTATACCAATGCACTGCATGGCCTATTTTAGTGTGTGTGTGTGTGTGTGTGTGTGTGTGTGTGTGTGTGTGAGTGCATGAGGCTGTATCTACATATATGTATGTTTCTTTCTCTATAAGCATAAGGTATGAGCTCCAACATAATTATTTTAGACATCACAATACTTGGATCACAAATAGAACAAGGAGAACTTTTGGGAAATGGAGAGAATTGGGCATTGGACTTGGCCTCTGAATCCTTGTGTGATGAGATGTTTAAAGTCACTCAGGAGCTCCAGACCCAGATGGTTTCTAGCAGAAGCAGAAGCAGAAGCAGAACTCAGGCCTTTGGAGTCACTACACTGCTTCTGGTCCTTCAGGTCACTACACTGCTTCTTCTGGAGGAACCTTTGTTAAACCAGAGACCAGCACATGATAGTAAATAATCTAGGCTTTGCAGGCCAATGGTCTATGTGACAACCATTCAAATCTGCCATTGTGTGACGGTAGCCATATAGAATACTTACATGGATGAACATGGCTGTGTTCCAAGAAAGGTTATTTACACACATGAGTACAGACCTGATTTGGCCTGGAACTGTAGCTTGTTCTACACCACTAATACCATGGCAATTTCTGCTTGGTGGTCACCAAAAGGCCACTGGGTCTTAGAGAGTTAAAGCCGCCATGGGCCAAGGTGAGACGAGCTGTTGCATCACGGTTCCACATGACTGAGCTTCCGTCCAGCCTGTGTATGTTCAGTCAGAGCCAGCGGCTAGGAGAGAGGCCTGGCACCCACGGTGCTCTGATTTCCAGAAGGAAACACAAATCCCCTTCCTGTGTAGATAAAGGAACAATTGTACCATGGGAGAACTTACTGGAAAGTAATGCAGGGTCACCAGGAAGGAACAGGAATTCACTCTTCAGCCAGTCTTCACAGTCTGGCCAGGAGTCAGTCTGACCTTGAGCAGCCAGCTAGCATGCATGTTTGACTCTGGCGGGCTTCCAAGGCCCTACACTCATGGGATGATCTGGTGGGTTTGGTGATTTCTACAGCACACTCAGAGCTTCCTGTGATTGTTTCAGCTGGTTGATCCTCTTCACAGTGCTGTATATAATTCCTCATACCATTTCACCCTCAATTGTTATCTGTCAATGCAAAGTTATCATTTCCATTATCCCAAATTGCCAGGAGACAAAGATAGTTTTCTCTAAATTTCATCTTCCACAAAACTTGACTTGTGGAAGAGTCCTTTATCCTATGCCCATGTGTCTGGGATTCGGTTCCAGTATGAGGCTGTAGAAATCAAATGCCTTTTCCACAAAAGGTCAATGCCAGGAGTTTGGGTGAAAACCCCATGTTCATGCCAATGGGCTGGACAAGCACTCTGGGCTTGTGTGGATGCATGAATGTACACGTGGTGTGTGTGTGTGTGTGTGTGTGTGTGTGTGTGTGTATCGAAGCTCAGCCTTTAAGTTAGGAGGTTGCCTTCCCCGTGGGCCTCCAGTCAAGATGTTTTCTGATCATAGTTCTCAAGTCTTCTCTTTTTTTCCTCTGTCTCATTGTTCACCATGTGAGTTCACATCATGTTCTGTTTCAAAGTTCAAAGAGACAAGGACTTTCAAGGGCTGGGTGGAATTTTCAATAGACTGAATCATCTAAACCTCAAGAAGGTACACATGTGGTTCCTGACTTAAGAGTCAACTGGCCAGACCTATAAATGGACACAAGTTTCTAAATGAATGTCCAAGTCCTCTGCATGGAGCTCAAGCAATTTAAGGTGAAGAAATTCATACAGTCTTACCTTTTCCCAGGTATCACGCTGATCCCTGGGGAGAAGGATGCTGGGACTTGTGTGAGGCAGCAGAAATGAGAAGGGAGGAAGGAAAGAATATTTGCTTATTTCTTCATAAACAACCAATTTCTTTAGCACCTGGCTGTGGTTCCTGCTGCTGTGAGAAGAATATCAATGGCTTTAATATTCCATTGTTTAAGTCTGGGCAGCGATTGCCTGTTGTTCTGGGTTGCTGGCTCTCAGACTGGTAACAGGACAGAAAATGTGGCAGATATGAAAGGAAATATTAGCCAAAGAGCTTTAAATCAGCGCCATTTGGATTCCAGCTCTCCCCCTTTTGTTGCTTCACAAACCTCTGGTTGATCTTTAGTTGCATTTCTGTCCCCTGAAGAGGGGCATATCCTTAAGTACACAGGCTTCACCGTTCTGCTCACATTAATGCTCTTTTGATAGTATTTTTTTAATGGCCTACTTTGTTTTAATGAAAATTTTATCTTCTTCAGAACATTAATGCCAAGGAATGATTAATGAATAGCAATGGGGGGGGGGGGAGAGCTAACAAAACAGTCTAGAAAAAGGAGGCTAAAAAGGGTACTTTGGGTGAGAAAATTTGAAATGGCTCATGACCACAAGGTGGCACTGTTAAAACACCTCATTTTAAAGTCCTAAAAAAAGTTGCAAATAAGGAAGACACAAATTAAAGAGCCTTTCACACAGAAAATACTTATTATCAAAAAACTGGAGTGTGGTATATGATGGCTATTTGTGTTCATGTGTGTACATATGTTGGTATGTGTATGTAATCGAACTAAGAAGTAAATGTGGGAGGTGGTGATATAATCTTATTTTTTAGATTATTTTTGAGAGAGGAGTTTCAAGATTGATACTATGATTCAAACAAGAATCTTAGCATTTGTTAAAAATATATATTGAATATTACATACACGTTAATCCTACCAGACCTTTCTGGATATCTTCTGAAGCGCAACATTGCCAACATCAGTGTGATGAGTTAAGTTGACTGTTCCTCAATCCACTTTTATTTTGCATAGAGAGCTTGCACACTAGGGGCATTTATTTGAAAACAATTAGCGCCCCATTAGGGGAAACATGAAGCCAGTGGGTCACAGATGTTCTTGACTGCTTTGGGAACTTGGTGTGTAGAAAGTTGGTAAATTAATACTCTGTGGAAAAGAATTCCTTACTTTAAAACATGTTGTCTATTGTGTGACTCCCTAATGCCAGTACCATTGTTATTAAAAGTGACCATTTTCGTGTTTGTGCATTCTGTATGTGCACAAGGTATCCATTTACTGACAGAGTGAAAAGCTGATATTTCACAAGTTTGTACATTGAAGATAGGGGTTGATATAATGGTTCAGATTATCTTACTCTTGAAGGAAGGCCAGGAGTGGAAAGTGATCTAATGCAAAAGAATAGAAGTGCCCAGAATTTTACATTGATGTTCGCTTATTCCACCCCCGAACAGCTCTCTGAATCAGACAATTGTTAGCATCTCCATTCTCAAGGTGAGGTGTCAAGAAGTTAAGTAATTTGTCAACTGTCAAGAACACACTATGTGACAGAATTGAGAGTTAAACCTTGAAGTTATTCTAGGGAGAAAAATGCAGGGACGTGAAAGGGAAAAGGTCTAGGTCATTTCGCAATTTGTGATTTAGATAAAATTTGATAAAATAATGTGTATCTCTTTGGAAGAGGAAAAAGACCTGCTCTGTTCTGATGCCTCCCCCACAACCAGATGAGAGCCATATATAGAGCATATATATGTATATTGTGTGTATATATTTACATATACATACATACATGTATACATATATATGTATTTGAGCATTTGAGCTGGGATGTTAAGGACTTGCTTAATCACTAAATTATACCCCCAACTCATCTTATTTTTTTTCTATTTCTCTTATATAATTTTCATCAACTTCTAGCTCTCTAGCTCTTTTTGCATTATCCACAGAGAAGGAGGCCTGGGAAAACTGCTGGATTTTCCTTATACCTGGGGAAGACAATACAGGTTGCTCATGAAAATAGTAGCTGTGAAAGTTCCCAGATGATGTTTACTACAGAGACACTGACCCAACTGGAAATGCAGTTCGTGATATAGAAATCAACTGGTCCCTACTTGGGAAAAAGTATGTGAATGAAAATAGGTGACTCCAAGGAATCTGCCTAGACTATACTAAATACTTAACATACTAGTAACACCTGAGCCTATAGCAATATCAGCAACATCTTTTGAAGTATTAATGAGGACTATGTATTTATCATTAGACTTTCTCATGGACCTATGTTCAGGATCGTGGTTTTTTTTTAGCCTATATTTTACAGAGGCACTTCAGTGTCATGGAAAGAAAGATTGAGTTGGGGGATGATGGCGTGTGTGAAGCAGGTGGGCTCTGCCATCCACTCTATCCTATATTGGAACAACGGGATATTTCTGATGTGTGTGTGTGTGTGTGTGTGTGTGTGTGTGTGTGTGTGTGTGTGTGTAGTAATAGTATTTTGTATATGTGGAATATTTGATTTTGATGTCAAGTCCTATAGTACATCAGGGATCTCAGTGGTTTATTTGAGACAACTCATCACATTAAACTTAAAATATCCAGACACTTCGATGATTTCTAAAAATTAAGAGACGATCCCCTGTGTCCTATAGAGATCAGAATTGAAGGTAACACAATATTATTTGAGAAGAAAAAGTTATTATAAATCTCAGAGAGATGTGTCACAAAGGAATTGAATTCCTAATTTGATTTTTAAAAAATGAAAAGAATCTGATTCTCCCATGGTAAGTGTTGAATTAGCTGGAGACTGCTTAATCTAGAACTAAGAGCTACTAAGATGCCTTTTGACAGAAGCAGAAGATCTAGAGTTCATGTTGAGTTTCTAATGGCATCCTCTAAGGGTTCTGAAATATTGATAAGGATGCCATTTACTTATTTGTTTCTTTGTTCATTTATTTATTCATATGAATTCTGAAGGGGTTTTAGGTGCTAACCATGGAGAAGTGAATCAGAAGGCTTGGACCAACTGCCAGCTACAAAGTTTCTTTGCTTTCAGTGAAAAAAGGTATATTTGTATTCCAGCCCATTAGCTGTGTTTTCAATATTTTTGGTGTTGAAAAAGTGCCACCTGCTTGTTCCAAAGGCTCCTTTGCCATTTGCTTGTTCAGCTAATGATTTGCTGAAGTTAGCTGTGGGGTGACTTGGTTTAGTTCCCAGCTCCTGGAGACCACAGAATACGCAGACAGGTACCTGCTTGATTCTCCAAGGCTGCAGACATTCCTCTGTATGTGTTGTGTAGCACACATTGTACTTCCTGTCCCATGCCCACACTGGGTATTGGGCCCTCACCTCACAGGGCATGGGGAGGGTACATGAGAGGAATTTTTTTTTTTTTTAATTTGGGCTCAAGGTCAAACAATCTATTTTAGAAACCTTAGGAGACTTGGTTTAAGGAATATTAAAGGGTCCCATAAAAGAGGTTTGCAAAGCTGGCTAGCAGTTGGTTTGTTAATGAGAATGAAGGGTCATACCTTATTTTGGCATTTAATCAGTACATAAATTATTTCAATGTAGTATATAATTTTCTTTTTTTAAAAAAAGTTTTTCTCTATCAGTAAAGGGTTGCCAAGATTTCAGGAGTCTTTGGTAAACTCTTGTGGAATATGCTTTTTGCATTTCCTTCTATGAGATTCAATCCCTTCCCAGTATTGACACTATAGATAGTATAACAACACGGGAAGTCAAGAATCGGACTGAGATTTTTGGCTCCAACTCCAGGGCACTATTTTGGTATTATTAATAACCAAGTAGATACTTAGTAACCAATAAACAAGAACTTGGAATTGTGACTGTATGTTTGAGATTCACATAAACCAAACTCCAAGTATTAGAAAGCAATCTCCAAAGTGTACATGCATTACTAATTTATCATTCCATCAAGAAAATGAAATGGTCTTCACCAAGAACATACACACTAAGGGAATGGTGAAATAGAAAATTGAACAAGAAGGAGATATAGATAAGAATACAAGGCTGATATGAGCTTAACCAAAGGACTTCAAGGATGCTGAAGTATGTTATGAGGGTTCACACAGCTGTCATAATTTGGCCTCATATATGGAAACAAACTGAACTGAATCTAAGCATACACAAGTTTTCTCTGATTAAAAAAAAATCTGAGTGCTTAGGATTCTCATTACTCCTTTAATCTCCATCTTTGCTGTTCACTGGAGAATAAAGGAGAGTAATATGACCAATTGACTGTATATTACTATTTATTGTTAGAGAACAGGACCCAAAGAGGTAAATTTTGCTGGAAAAGATCAGGTTGTGAGTTTAGTGCCCTAGAGTTGAGACCGAGGCAGACAATCCAAGAGCCTTGGGATCTGGCCAGGGAGATGAAAGTGAAGAGCTGAGGAGCATGTGCGGCAAACGTGACCAACGCCACAGTTTTTATTTTCTAGCATTGGTCCTAGTGCAATAGATTACAAAACTAAAGTAAGAAAAGGAGTCACAATTCCTTTGTAGACAAATATGTATGCTTACTTCTAAGAAAGGAAAGAGTGCCCTTTTCTTACAGAAAGACATGGAATAATTTTATTTGATATTAGCTATAACAGGATCATTTTAATAAAGCCAAATTAAGACTCTCAAGGAAACAGAGAATTCGGGTTACCGTGACTTATTTCCCAGTCTTTCACAAAGTTTCTTATGACATTGTGAGACAAGGAACAGGTATCTGCAAATGACCCCACTCTGGGTGATCTTGCAATGGTTCGGCCAGCACTGGGGGAATTTCCTCTTGCAAAGGGGATCATTGTGCCCAAATTCGGCTTCTCTTAGCTGGTGTCCCTTGGACCACCTGGCACTCAGGAGTCTGTATTCTCTATAAAGAGGCCACTTTCTCATACTTGCCTATTAAAAGGTATAGACAGAGACAGAAAGTTGTGTTCCTTTGCTGGAATGTAAGCCACCCTGCATGTCCAGCCTTGACCCACCTCTCCATTGGGGACAATGGGTGACCCTACCTGTACAAATATCATTTCCCCCAATAAAGTCTTTTCCTTAACCCATCCTCTGCGACATTATGAAGTTTTTTTTTTTGAGATCCATGCCTGTTGGGTTGCAATCCATAAAAGGCCACCTTTTGAAAATTCTTCTGAAGGTAACAGGGTTGGTAATTGTTTAGAGCCGACATTTAAATTATGACTCAGCGGTCTCTCAAATCATATATAGCAAAACAGCATTGTCTTTATTATTCAAAATCCTTTTGTATTCAGAGTTAACTCTCATCCTCAAACTGATCTACTCTTCTTAGGCAGCCTCACAGGATAAAATGCTCCCTCTCCTTAAATTCTCATCTCATTACTGCTCATTGTGTTGTTCTCTGTAGGTAAGTTCTCAGTGAGCCATAAAAAGAAGCGCTCACGGTCAGATTTCATACTGAAGACGAGGGAATGACGCAGAACACAGTGGAAGGCCTTGTCAACGCAATCACTGTCACTAATGATTATTTTTCCAGCTTGGACAAGGCGCTCTGCTCTGCTGGCTGCCTGCTGAGTGAGTCCTAGACTTGGTAACAAATATGGGTTCTAATGTCATGAAAACAGTCCAGCCTTATGCAAGTGTAAGTCAGCACTTGGTTATTATTCTTTTTATTGTTTCTGGAACATTGGTTAATTCAATTCTTTCCTCTGAATTGAACTTTAACCAGGATTCATTTTTATGACAACTAGGGACATTGCCCATAAACGAGGGAAAATAAGGATGAATTGGTTTTCACAAGTCTTTCTTTTAAGCTTTGTGTCTGAATATAGAGGATCCCTGTGGTTCTTCTTGTTATTTTAACATCATTTTCTATGTAGATTAAAATAGGTTGTGAGTTCATAATGTCCCCACTAGTGGAACATATGCTTATAATCAAATCCTGATATTGCATATTGAACCCACTGTATTTCTACCACTTTTAGTATTCAGATGATGTCATTAAATTGCAGACAAAAATCCATATAATTAAGTGAAGTAGGAAACCATGCTCTTGAAGTTGAAGTCCTATTTAAAAATGTAGATATTTTAATAGTAGCTTGAAGATTATGTATCACAGGAAGATTTGCTTTCTAAACCATTGTTTTCCCTCTAGGCACACAAACTCTTACTCATCATTGATCATAATCTTTGGTCAAGATCTATGGGGTTAGCCGGGCGTGGTGGCGCACGCTTGTAATCCCAGCATTTAGGAGGCTGAGACTGGAGGATCTGGGTTCGAGGCCAGCCTCAGCTACCTAGTGAGGCACTCCACAACTTAGTGAGACCCTGTTTCAAAATAAAGAATAAAAAATAGGGCTGGGGGTATAGCTCGGAGGTAGAATGCCCCTGAGTTCAATCCCCAGTACCGCAAAAAAAAAAAAAAAAAGATCTATGGGGTTAAAGATATAAAAAATATCTTTTTTATTTTCATTTTCATTTTATTTTGTAGTGATACTGGGAATTGAACCCAGAGGCATTTTAGCTTCAAGCTATACCCACAGCCCTGTTTTTTATTTTTTTTTGAAACAGGATCTCCCTAGGTTTCTGAGAGTCTTGCTAAGTTTCTTAGTCTGGCCTTGAGCTTGTGATCCTTCTGTCTCAGCCTCCGAAGTACTGAGATTACCAGTTGGTGCCACCATGCCTGGTTTCAACATTTTAAATAATATAACAAATACCTGTGAGCCCACCGTCCAACGATGGAACAAAAATGTTACCAAAAGTAAAATACTCTATTAATATTTCTGTTGGTGGTCAATTCATATGTGTTTTCTCCTACTGGTAGTTTTGATTATCATTATCATTACCAGTACTGTTTTCTTAAGACTGAACAACACTTGCAGAGAGATCTTCAAATATATCAGCTATTAAATGTTACACCTAAAGGCCATGTTGTCTATGTGCTTAGAGGACTAAGCTAATGAAACTAATATTGGATACTTCTTGACACTCAAAAAATATCATGCTCCTTTTGGAGGCTGTATTTGCAATAACAACCAGAAGATCATTTTCCTGGTAGGTATCTTATATCCCAGAGGTTCCCCAACTTCTTCGTTGTAACGCTTGGTTCATCCATCCATTCATTTATTCAGAGAAAATTTCCTTAGCAACAGGCACTGAGGGTTTCAAGCTCAAAATGGTCGAGGCTGAGTTGCAGAGAGACTATTGCAACAAGTGTGATCATTGGCATTAATGAGTGTGAGAAAGCTCTGTGCAAGGAACTCAGTTTGAGCAGGATAAAGCTGGATGACTTCTTTCTGTTCTGGGAGACTTAAGGTCACCCTAAGAAGAGGTGGCCTTGTTTGATGGGGATTTTTTTTCAATGAAGAAGAAATAGAAGTTTAACACAACTCCCAGTAAAGTTATTTTAATAGAGAATAGGGAAGAAACTTGAAAAGACTTCTTGGCCCCTTCTTCCTCCCCTGAAAGCATACTGGCTTGTCATGTTACTTACACCTGATGCCAGGCAGAAAATGAGAAAAGGTGGTGAGGACATCCTGTCCTTGGCTGAAGTTTATTCTGTGCAGGTTCATCAGGGCTCTTTTTTAACCCATGGAAAGATGCACTGTCTTGGAATATGCAATGTCTAGATATAACGGGCAGCAAACACAAAATTGTGAGAAGTGATTGTGGTTCTAGGATGTTTACTTACTCCAAGAATAAAAAGATGGTCTCTGATAGCAGTGATACTATGATGTTATTACAGAAGAAGAAGTTGACCTCTGTTCCTTATACAAACCCTGTTTTTTTTTTTTTTTTTTCTCTCCTGTGGAAACACAAATGCATTTGAAAAAAGGTCTCAGAACCCAACAGAGTGCCATGCCCCACTGTATCCACTGCTTGCTGGAGAGAATGGGGGAAAAGACCAGTAACAAAGATGAGAACTGCATTTGGGTATAGATTCTGTAGAGTGAGGCAATAGCAATGATACCATGTTTCTTCAGTAATTGAGTTAAAGAATAATAACTATGATTTTACAGCCAGGTTGGACAGCAGATTTCTGTGGACCTTATTCTCTCAATTATCTTTCTGTGGCTTAACCACGGGGAGCCATCAAAGGTTAAAGACTTAATTTTTCTCAATAGTGTGTCCTGAAGAAAAATGATTAGTATGCAGTTTTCCTCTTGCCTCTTTGCCTTGTAAAATTCTATTCTCCCTGTTCCTTTCTGACATTGTCCTCATGGCTATTTGTTTTTTACAGTTGTGATGAGTGGGCT
>PVLC010047030.1:0-11239 GCA_004027655.1 Graphiurus murinus
GCGGTACTGGGGATTGAACTCAGGGGCATTCTACCTCCGAGCTACACCCCCAGCCCTATTTTTTATTCTTTATTTTGAAACCGAGTCTCACTAAGTTGCGGAGTGCCTCACTAGGTAGCTGAGGCTGGCCGTGAACCCGGATCCTCCGGTCTCAGCCTCCCGAATGCTGGGATTACAAGCGTGCGCCACCATGCCCGGCTGAGTCCTCATGTTTTGACATCTTTGTTATAGCAGCTTATGTAGCTGATATCCTAAATAACTGCACCAGGATCACCTGGAGGGCATGTGAAGTCGGATGTTGAGCTTCACTCCGAGTAGTTCCCAGGCAGGGACTGAGAATTTATAATTTGAGTAAGTTCCCAGAAGCAGCTGCTGGGGTGGAACACAGGGCCTGGCACAGGCTGGGCAAGTGCTCTACCTCTGAGCCACACTCCAGCCCGGAAGATTCCACGTGGAGAGCCGCTGCCCACCCGATGCACCCCGGCCTTTGCTCATTCTCCCCCTCTGGGGGACCACATCCTCCACTCTCGGTTGGCGTGGTTCGCATGGGGCTGACCTGCTGGTGAACGCAGGCTGGCCAGTGAGGGAATCCCTCAGCTTTGGCCGTGGCCTTTGCAGCCGGTCCAGGGATGTACATGTCTCAGAAGCCGGGCTGATGAAGGCCAGCTCTGGACCGTGGCTGGGCTCTGAGGAAGGGCCTCCCAGGCTTGCTCTGCTGGAGCCTGCGGGACCAGTCGGTCTGAAAGCGACGCTGACACAGAGCGAAGCAGGGCTGGGACAGGATCCAGGAGACTTCCCAGAGCGCTTCAGTAATGATGTTTCTTCACATTCTGTATTGGGGGGAAAGTGAAGCCACAAACCAGAACATTATCAAGTGGTTTGAAACATGAAAATCAAATAGAAAAATTCATGTGTTAATGTTAAATATATTAAAGTTGATCACTGTGCTGTGGTTATGTAAGATAATATCTTTTTTTTTATGAGGTGTTGGGGATCAAACCCCAGTGCTTCATGAATACAAAGAACAAGTTCTATCACTGAGCTATACCTGCAGCCCACAGGTATTCCTTTTTTTTTTTTTTTTTTTTGTGGTACTGGGGATTGAACTCAGGGGCATCCTACCTCCGAGCTACCCCCCCAGCCCTATTTTTTATTCTTTATTTTGAAACCAGGTCTCACTAAGTTGCGGAGGGCCTCACTAAGTAGGTAGCTGAGGCTGGCTGCGAACCCGGATCCTCTGGTCTCAGCCTCCCATTTTGTTTTTATTTTTGTGTATGTGTGTGGTAGCGATTGAATCCAGGGGCATTCCACCTTCAAGCTATATTCTCAGCCCTTTTTATGTTCTTGCTTTGAAACAGGGTCCCACTAGGTTGATGAGAATCTTGCTAAGTTGCGAGGCTGTCCTTGAACCTGTGATCCGCCTGTCTCAGCCTCCCAAGTGCTGAAAGTCTGGCTGCCATTGAGTTGAGCTCAGCTTTCCTCTGCCCCACTCCACTGCCATGATGTCTGCCTTGGAGCTGACCAATTATGGACTGTACCTCTAAACCATGAGCTAAATAAGCTTTTCCTTTTCGATATATAAACAAAAATAATATCCCTATTATTTAGAAAAACATGCTGAAGCCAGGCACAATGCCCCACACCTGTAATCCCAGTAACTGGGAGGCTGAAACAGGAGGATTGCAGGTTTGAGGACAACCTCAACAACTTAGCAAGGCCTTCAGCAACTCAGAAACACTGTATCTAAATAAAATAGGAGTCAGGTGTGGGGGCATACACTTGAAATCCTAGTACTTGGGAGGCTGAGACAGGAGGATCTGGGTTCATGGCCAACCTCAGCTACTTAGTGAGGCTCTCTGCAACTTAATGAGACCCTGTTTCAAAATAAAGAATAGAAAATAGGACTGGGAGTGTAGCTCAAAGGTAGAATGCCCCTGGGTTCAATCCCCAGTACTGCAAAATAAATAAAATAAAATAGATCTGGGAGTGTAGTTCGGAGGTAGAATGCCCTGGGGCTCAATCCTCAGTACCACAAAAAAACAAAAACAAAATAAAAATAAAGCAGTGTGTGGTGGCTCATACTTGTAATCCCAGTACTTGGGAGGCTGAGACAGGAGGATCACAGGTTCAAGGACAGCCTCAGCAACGTAGTAAGGCCTTCTACAATTTAGTGAGACCCAGTTTCAAAATAAAGAATAAAAATAGGGCTGGGGGTGTAGCTCAGAGGTAGAATGCCCCTGGGTATAATCTCAAGTACCACCACCACCAACAAGCATGCATGCAGCCAGGCATGGTGGCACACACCTGTAATCTCAATACTTGGGAGGTTGAGACAGGAAGATGGCAGGTTTGAAGCTAGCCTCAGCAACTTGGAAAGACTATTTCAAAATAAAAAATAAAGCTGGGTGTGATGGCACACACCTGGAATCCCAGTACATGGGAGGCTGAGACAGAAAAATCATAGATTAGAGTTCAGCTTCAGCAACATACGAGTTCAGCTTCAGCAACATAGTGAGATTCTCAGCAACCTAGCAAGATCCTGTTTCCAAACAAACTAACAAAAAAGAGGTGGGGAGCTTGAGTTCAACTCATAATACAACAAACAAACAAACAGGGCTGGGGGTGTAACTTAGTGGTAGACCACTCCTGGGTTCAATCCCCACTGCCACACAATCAATCAATCAATCAATTGTGCAACCAAAGATCTCTACTAAAGGAATAGGAATGATGCATAGATCCCAAACTAGTAGAGGGAAAAGAGAGGATAGGAAAACATAAGGCATAACCAAACCAGAAATGCAGCCAATTTAAACAAGCATAAGTGAGAGAGGGGGGAAAAAAAAGCACAGGAAAAATGAGGATGATAAATCACAAGGGAAAATGGTTGAAGTAAATAGAATCCATCACTAATCACATACACAACAAATGGGTTCTGAGTCCAAATGCTTCTCACCACCTCTCCTGCTTCACCCTTGTCTCCACCTCCTCCCTGGGCTTCTGGCTGCCACCCCCGGCCCCATGAGCCCTCACCCGCATGCAGCTAGAAGACATGTTCAGATGAGCAGTCGACTCGGATCAAGTCCCTCCCCTGCTTGGAACCTTCTCATGGCTCCATCTCACTCGGAGTAAAAGCCAAAGGCCCCATAAGTCTCAGCAAAATCCCTAGCACGGCCAAAAAGAAAAAAGAAAGAAAGAAAATAAAAAGGCACCATCTGCTCTTTGTTCCCTCTCTGACCTTGTCTCCCTCCTCCACAGTCACGTGGATCTGAAATACCATGTTCCCACCTCAGGACCTTTGCACTGGCTGTTCCCTCTGCCTGGGGCTTGGTGTTCTTTCCCCTTGGCTTACTCCCTCACCACCAAGAAAGAGAATGGGTAAATAAAATTGGAATTGTGTACTGCCACGAGAATACCTAGAGCTACACACAACTTTGACTTTTGTAGTGACTACTGCATCCACTTTAACTTTTTTTCTTTTCAAAGTGTTGAGTGAAAAAAGCCAGACACTAAAGAGAAGGTATTTTCTGAGTCCATTTATATAAAACTTAAAACAGCCACAGTGGATCTATGCTGTCAGAAGTCAGAATGGTGATGACCTTGGAGGAAGGGGAGAGGACCGAAAGGAGCCAGGAGGAGACTTCTGGGGAGCTAGAAATGTTTCCTGGCTGTGTTCAGTTGGTGAAAATTCAATCCAACTGTTACACGTACGGCTTGTACTTTTTTGCATGTGCATCATGTGCATTTACTTCAATAAACAATTGCAAAAAATAAGCCAGTGCACCTCAGTATTCCCACCAGCTTATGAAACAGAATATTCTCAGTCCCTAGACTCCCCTCTCCCAGGACAATGCTTTTTTTTTTTTTTTTTTTTTTTTTTTTTTTTTTTTTTTTTTTTTTTTTTTTTTTTTTTTTTTTTTTTTTTTTTTTTTTTTTTTTTTTTTTTTTTTTTTTTTTTTTTTTTTTTTTTTTTTTTTTTTTTTTTTTTTGTGGTACTGGGGATTGAACTCAGGGGGCATTCTACCTCCGAGCTATATCCCAGCCCTACTTTTTATTCTTTATTTTGAAACTGTGTCTCACTAAGTTTTGGGGTGCCTCACTAGGTAGCTGAGGCTGGCCGTGAACCCGGATCCTCCGGTCTCAGCCTCCCGAATGCTGGGATTACAAGTGTGCACCACCACGCCTGGTTGACTTTTATGGCCGCAGCTCCCTGTATTCTTTGACTCAGTGCTCATCTGGGCACGTGCTCCAGACTGCCACAGAGGTCCCAGAGACCATCACCACGGGCATCCCCAGTACCCCTTCTGTGACACCCTAGCCTGCACTCAGGTCTGATAAGGAGGGGAGAACTTTTACAGGTGGCCTCCCAAGTGCTCTGGTCCCAGTGTCTTGAGGGGTTGACCTCTGCTCTGCTTTTGTGTGTGTGTGTGTGTGTGTGTGTGTGTGTGTGTGTGTGTGTGTTACTGGGAATGGAACCTGGGGGCATTCTACCTCTGAGCTACAGCCCCAGCCCTATTTTTTATTCTTTATTTTGAAACAGGGTCTCACTAAGTTTTGGAGGGCCTCACAAAGTACCTGAGGCAGGCCGAGAACCCGGATCCACCAGTCTCAGCCTCCCAAATGCTGGGATTACAAACCTGCACCACCATGCCCAGCTTGCTTCTTTTCTTTTCTTTTGTTTGTTTGTTTGTTTTTGTGGTACTGAGGATTGAACCCAGGGGCGTTCTACCTTTGAGCTACACCCCCAGCCATATTTTTAATTCTTTATTTGGAAACGGTCTAAGTTGCAAAGGGCCTCATTAAGTAGCTGAGGCTACAGCCCCAGCCCTATTTTTTTTTTTTTTTTTTCAGTACTGGGGATTGAACTCAGGGGCATTCTACCTCCGAGCTATACCCACAGCCCTATTTTGTATTCTTTATTTTGAAACCGGGTCTCGCTAAGTTTCCGAGTGCCTCACTAGGTAGGTGAGGCTGGCCTCGAACCCGGATCCTCCTGTCTCAGCCTCCCAAGTACTTGGGATTACAAACGTGTGCCACCACGCCTGGCCCCCAGCCCTATTTTTAATTCTTTATTTTGAAACAGGGCCTCATTAAGTAGTTGAAGCTGGCTGGGAAACTGTGATTCTCCTGTCTCAGTCTCCCAAGTACTGGGATTACAAGCGTGCACCACAACGCCCGGCACAATAATTTGTTATATCAGACTGTAACCCAAGAATTCAAGCTCAAATTTGAATTTTTGAATAAATACTAATATTTTTTCTATTGGTACTGTAATGCTTATTTTAAAATTCTTGTTTAAGGCCAGGAGTGCTGTGCTCCCTCATGCCTCTCCTCGCTCCTGGGCCTCCCCGCACCCACCCGACAGAGGAGGAAACCCAGGCGGCAGAGCAAGCGGGCCTGGAGCCGCTGGATCCTGAGCCCCTTCCGGCCTGAAATAACCCCTGATGGTTGCTTTTTCTCCTATTGGAAAAAGAAATGCAGAGATATGAAAACTAAATACACTTGACCACAAAGTCTGAGGGAGTTCTGGAGGCGATAGAGCAGCAGAATTGTCGCAGTGGGGATTAGGTGACTTTGCCGTGTCAGAATGCCTTTTTTTTTTTTTTTTTTTTTTCAGTGCTGGGGATAAAACCCAGATCCTTGAGCATGCTAGGGAAACACTCTGTCACTAAGCTACAACCCCAGCCATTGTTTTGTTTTGTTTTATGGTATTGGGGATTGAACCTAGTACATTCTACCTCTGAGCTACACCCCAGCCCTATTTTGGGGGGGGTACTGGGGATTGAACCCAGAGGCATTCTACCTCCAAGATACTCCCCAGCCCGATTTTATATCTTATTTGGAAACAGGGTCTCACTAGGTTGCTGAGAGCCTCACTAAATTGCCAAGGCTGGCTTTGAACTTGTGATCCTCCTGTCTCCGCTTCTTCTTCTTCTTCTTCTTCTTCTTCTTCTTCTTCTTCTTCTTCTTCTTCTTCTTCTTCTTTTTTTTGGTACTGGGGATTGAACTCAGGGACATTCTACCTCCGAGCTATACCCCAGCCCTGCCCTATTTTTTATTCTTTCTTTCTTTATTTATTTATTTATTTTGCGGTACTGGGGATTGAACTCCGGGGCATTCTACCTCCGAGCTATCCCCTAGCCCTATTTTTTACTTTATTTTTGAAACCGGGTCTCACTAAGTTGCGGAGGGCCTCACTAGATAGCTGAGGCTGGCCGCGAACCCGGATCCTCCGGTCTCAGCCTCCCGAATGCTGGGATTACAAGCGTGCACCACCACGCCCGGCTATTCTTTATTTTGAAACAGGGTCTCACTAAGTTGCAGAGTGCCTCACTAGGTAGCTGAGGCTGGCCTCAAACCTGGATCCTCTGGTCTCAGCCTCCCAAATGCTGGGATTACAAGCGTGCACCACCACACCCGGCTTTCTCAGCTTCTTAAGTACTGGAATTACAAGTGTGCGCCACCAGCCTGGCTTAATTTTTATTTTTATTTATTTATTTATTTTTGCTGTACTGGGGATTGTACACAGGGGCATTCTACCTCCGAGCTATACTCCCAGTCCTATTTTTTATTCTTTATTTTGAAACAGGTCTCACTAACTTGCAGAGGGCCTCAATAATAATTTTTATTTTGAAATAGGGTCTTGCTAGGTTGATGAGGCTGGCCTTGAAACTGCAATTCTCCTGTCTCAGCTTCCTAAGTACTGGACTTACAGGTGTGTGCTACCATGCCTGGCTGTTTTGTTTTTTAAATATATCAATGAGTGAAGCATGGTGGTGCATGCTTGTAATCCCAGTACTTGGGAGGCTGAAACAGGAGGATTGCAGGTTCAAGGACAGCCTTGACAACGTAGCAATACTCTCAGTAACCTAGTGAGACCCTGTTTCAAACTAAAAAATAGAATAGGGCTGGGGATGTGGCTCAGAAGTAGAACTCCCGTGACTTCAATCTCCAGTACCCCAAATAAGTAAACAAACAAATAAGACAGGAGTGGTGGCACGTACCTGTAATCCCAGTACTTAACAAAGCTAAAATGAGAGGATGGAGGATCACAGGCTCAAGGTCAGCTTCAGCAATTTATTGAGACCCTGAGCAATTTAGCAAGACCCTCTTTTTTTTTTTTTTTTTTTTTGCAGTACTGGGGATTGAACTCAGGGGCATTCTACCTCCGAGCTACACCCCCAGCTCTATTTTTTATTCTTTATTTTGAAACTGAGTCTCACTGAGTTGTGGAGTGCCTCACTAGGTAGCTGAGGCTGGCCTCGGACCTGGATTCTCTGGTCTCAGCCTCCCGAATGCTGGGATTACAAGCGTGCGCCACCACGCCCGGCCTGATTTTATTTTTATTTGTTTGTTTGTTTATTTATTTATTTATTTACTTATTTATTTATTTATTGCGGTACTGGGGATGGAACCCGGGGGCATCCTACCTCTGAGCTACAGCCCCAGCCCTATTTTTTATTCTTTTTATTTTGAAACAGAGTCTCACTAAGTTGCGGAGTGCCTCACTAAGCAGCTGAGGCTGACTTCGAACCCGGATCCTCCAGTCTCAGCCTCCCAAATGCTGGAATTACAAGCGTGTGCCACCGCGCCCAGCTCCCAGTCTGATTTTATATCTTATTTGGAAATAGGGTCTCACTAGGTTGTTGAGAGCCTTGCTAAGTTGCCAAGGCTGGCTTTGAATCTGCGATCCTCCTGGCTCAACCTCTGAAGTACTGGGGTTATAAGCGTGTGTCACCACATCTGGCCTTATTTTTTATATTGAAACACGGTCTCACCAAGTTGTGGAGGGCCTCCCTAAGTTGCTGAGGCTGGCCACAAACCTGAGACCCTCCTGTCTCAGCCTCCCAAGTACTGGGATCAGCCTTTTCTATCCTATGTGGGCTTTTCATCCGTGCATGTGTGTGTGAGTGTGTGTATGTGTGTTTTACATAACTATGAGCAAATTGTTTATACAATCCTGTTTTTCCCTTCTTAAAATGTAAGCTGTCCCCCTGTTAAAATGTCTCTGTGTAAACACAAGCTCTAACATTTGCACTATGTTTACTCAACAGGGCAGCTTCGCCAGAGGTTGAAGCTGTTCCCGATTTTCTTCCATTATAAATACTGCCCCAGTGCACATCTTCGTGCACCCCAGAGGCCAGATTCCTGCGCCAAAGGGTGTGGACACTTTGGCAGCACAAGATCAAAATCTCGGCAGTCTTTGCCTGACCCAAAGCTAAAGTGACCTCATATGGTTAATGTGAGATTACACTGCTCTTTGTTATTTCCATGTTTGATTCATGATTCATGACTCAGGTTCATGAGAGAATGTCTTTTTTTTTTTTTTTCTGGATGTGCTCATTTGCAAGAAACAGTAATCTGTTTATACTAGCTCACGTCAGCAAATACAGTTTATACAGTGGATCCCCTTATCCACCAGGGACACTTTTTTTTTTTTTTTACATAGTTCTGGGGATTGAACCTAGGGGCTCATTCTACCTCTAAGCTACCCCACCAGCCCTTGTATTTTTTAATTTGGGAACAGTTTTGCTAATTTGCTGAGGCTGGCCTCAAACCCTCAATCTTCCTGTCTCAGTCTCCCAAGTACTAGGATTACAAGGCATGTGCCACCACACTAAGCTACCCCAGGCCTTTTTATTTTTCATTTTGAGACAGTATCTCATTGAGTTGCTGAGGGCATCACTAAATTACTGAGTTTGGCCTCAAACCTGTGATCCTCCTGTCTCAGTCTCCCAAGTACTGGGATTGCAGGCATGTGCCACTATGCTTGGCCTTAGGGATACATTTTAAGATGATCCCCCAAGTCGGGCATTATAACTCATGACTGTAATCCTAGTACTTGGGAGGCTGAGACAGGAGGATGGTAGGTTCATGGCCAACCTGAGAAATTTAGTGAGGCCCTCTGAAACTTAGTGAAATCCTGTTTCAAAATAAAAATAAAGAGCCAGGAGTGTAGGCGCAGGCTTGTAATCCTAGTACTTGGGAGGCTGAGACAGGAGGATCCAGGTTCTCGGCCAGACTCAGCTACTTAGTGAGGACCTCTGCAACTTAGTGAGACCCTGTTTGGGGGTGTAGCTCAGAGGTAGAATGCCCCCAGGTTCAATCTCCAATGCCACAAAAAAAAAATAAAAATAAAAATAAAGCTGGGCATGGTTGTGCACGCTTGTAATCCCAGTACTTGGGAGGCTGAGATCAGAGGATCAGGGTTTTCAGCCAGCCTCAGCTACTTAGTGAGGCTCTCCGCAACTCAGTGAGACCCTATTTCAAAAATAAAGAATAAAAAATAGGACTGGAGAGCCAAGTGTGGTGGTGCACGCTTGTAATCCCAGTACTTGGGAGGCTGAGACAGGAGGATCAAGGTTCTCGGGCAGCCTCAGCTCCTTAGTGAGGCCCTCCGCAACTTAGTGAGACCCTGTTTCAAACTAAAGAATAAAAAATAGGACTGGGAGCTGGGCATGATTGCGCACGCTTGTAATCCCAGCATTTGGAAGGCTGAGAGTGGAGGATCCGAGTTCAAGGCCAGCCTCAGCTGTTTAGTGAGGTCCTGCGAAACTTAGTGAGACCCTGTTTCAAAATAAAGAATAAAAAGATAGGGCTGGGGCTGTAGCTCGGAGGTAGAATACCCCTGGGTTCAATCCCCAGTACTGCAAAAAAAAAAAAGGAGGGCTGGGGAGTGTAGCTTGGAGGTAGAACACTCCTGGGTTCAATCTCCAGTGCTGCAAATAAATAAATAAATAAAAATTTAAAAATAAATAAAATTGGAGCCAGGCATGGTGGTACATGCTTGTAATCCCAGTACTTGGGAAACTGAGACAAGAGGATTGAGGTTTGAGGACAACCTCAGCAAATAGTGAGACTCTCATCAACCTAGCAAGACCCTGTTTCAAAATAAAAATAAAATCGGGCTGGGGGTGTAGCTTGGAGGTAGAATGCCCCTGGGTTCAATCCCCAGTACCCTCCCCCCAAAAAACATAATGAAATAGAATCTTGCCTAGGTTGATGAGTCTCACTACTTGCTGAGGCTGTTCTTGAACCTGTGATCTTCCTGTCTCAGCCTCCCAAGTACTGGGATTACAAGCATGTGTCACCACACCTGGCGCCCTGTTTTATTTTTTTAATGTGCTTTTATTGGTGCATTATCAGTTCACATCATAATGTAAATCATGTTGTCATTGACATCCATGCACACAGCACTTGGTGCCCCCCCCACCTCCTCATCTCCCCCCTTCCCATACAGAGGACTGAGACTGATACTGGGATTTTCACATACATATGCACAGTTGATGTTAGTGTTTCCAATAATTTCCAATAATGAACCTCAGTCTTCCCCCTCCCCTTCCCTTAGAACACTTCCCTGGCTCCACTGAGGTTTCTCCTCTGTTATCTGGAGTCTCTCTGGTATCCCAGTTACTCCCTAGCTTGTGCAGATTAGAGAACACATATGCCTCTTCACCTTCTGTGACTGGCTAATCTCACTTAACATAATGTTCTCCAGGTCCTTCCATTTTCTTGCAAATGACATTATTTTATTCTTCTTTCTTACTGAGTAGAATTCCATTGTGTATATTTCCCATAGTTTTGTGATCCATTCATCTGTTGATGGACACCTGAGTTGATTCCATAATTTGGTTATTGTGAATTGTGCTGCAGTGAACATGGGTATGCATATATTACTGTAGTTCTCTGGTTTCACCCTCTTTGAAAAGATACCCAGGAGCTGGATCATATGGTGGATCCATTCCCAGTTTTCTAAGGAATCTCCACACTGATCTCCATAGTGGCTGAACTAGTTTGCAATCCCACCAGAAGAGTTCCTATTTCTCCACATCCTCACCAACATTTACTATTTTTATTTTGAAACAGGGTCGTCCCAGATTGTGAAGGGCTTCACAGGGTTGCTGAGGTTGGCCATGAACCTGAGATTCTCCTGTCTCAGCCTTGCAAGTACTGAGATTACAGGTGTGTGCCACCATGTCCAGTCACCACCAACCCTTTTTTTTTTTTTTGCGGTACTGGGGATTGAACTCAGGGGCATTCGACCTCCAAGCTATACCCCCAGCCCTATTTTTTATTCTTTATTTTGAAACTGAGTCTCACTAAGTTGCAGAGTGCCTCACTAAGCAGCTGAGGCTGGCCGAGAACCCAGATCCTCCAGTCTCAGCCTCCCGAATGCTGGGATTACAAGCCTGCGCCACCATGCCTGGCTCACTACCAACCCTTTTTTTTTTTTTTTTTTTTT
>PVLC010047031.1:0-11233 GCA_004027655.1 Graphiurus murinus
TTTTTTTGCGGTACTGGGGATTGAACTCAGGGGCATTCTACCTCCGAGTTATACCCCCAGCCCTATTTTTTATTCTTTATTTTGAAACCGAGTCTCACTAAGTTGCAGAGTGCCTCACTAGGTAGCTGAGGCTGGCTGCGAACCCGGATCCTCCGGTCTCAGCCTCCCAAATGCTGGGATTACAAGCGTGCGCCACCACACCCGGCCTAGTTTTTATTTTAATTACTTATTTATTTAGTGGCACTGGGAATTGAATCCAGAGGCATTCTACCTCCGAGCTACACCCCCAACCCTATTTTATTTTTATTTTAAAAAAGGGTCTCATCAGCTGGGCATGGTGGTGCATGCTTGTAATCCCAGTACTTGGGAGGCTGAGACTGGAGGATCACAGGTTCGTGGCCAGCCTCAACTGCTTAGTGAGGCCTTCTGCAACTTAGTGAGACCCTGTTTCAAAATAAAGAATAAAAAATAGGACTGGGGGTGTAGCTTGGAGGTAGAATGCCCAAAAAAGGGTCTCATTAGGCTAATGAAAGTCTCACTATTTCCTGAGGCTGTCCTCAAACCTGCACTCCTCTTATCTTAGCCTCCCAAGTACTGGGATTACAAGCATGTGCCACCGTATCTGACTCCTATTTTGTTTTTTATTTTGAAATGGGGTCTGACTAAGTTCCTGAGGCCCTTACTGAGACTGGCCTCAAACCTATAATCCTCTTGTCGAAGCCTCCCAAGTACTGGGATTATAAGCATGCACCACTACACCCTGCTAATGCTTTCTTTTGATTGGTGTTAGCATGGTTATCTTTCCTTACATATTGGAGTCTTTGTATGTATTTATTTTCATATGCTTTTATTGGTGCATTATAGTCTCACATTATAATGTAAATCATGTTGACAGTTAGAGTCTTTGTATTTAAAGTGAGCTTCTTATAGACAACCTATAATTTGGTCTTGTTTTTTACCCACTCTCACTGTCTTATTTGTTTGTTTGTTTGTTTGTTTGTTTTGCGGTACCGGGGATTGAACTCAGGGGCATTCTACCTCCAAGCTACACCCCAGTCCTATTTTTTATTCTTTATTTTGAAACAGGGTCTCACTAAGTAGCTGAGGCTGGCTGCGAACCCGTATCCTCTGGTCTCAGCCTCCCGAGTTCTGGGATTACAAGTGTGTGCCACCATGCCTGCTATCTCTTTTTTTTTAGTTGGTATATTTGGACTACTTATAAATAGGATTATGACATAATTTGATTAATATTTACCATGTTTGTAACTGTTTTCTATTTGTTGCATTTGTTCTTTGTCTCCCCTCCTCCTCCTTCTGGATTTTCTGGTTTAAATGAGCATTTTAGTAACCCTAGTATTGGGAGGCTGAGACAGGAGGATCACAAGTTCAAGGACAGCCTCAGCAAGTACTGAGATTCTCATTACCTAGCAAGACCCTGTTTCAAAATAAAAATAAAATATGGCTGGGAGTATAGCTCAGAGGTAGAATGACCCTGAGTTCAATCCCCAGTGCCACAAAAAAAAAAAATTAAAAAAATTTTTAAAATGATCATTTTATATGATTCCACTCTATCGCTTCTCTTGGTAAACAAATTATACTTTTTTTTCTATCTTAGTATCTATGCTAGATTCTCCAATATATGTTTAAAACTAATCTAAGTTCACTTCAAATAATATTGTATCTTTTTTTTCTTTTTATGAAGTACTAGGAGTCGAATTCATAGGTGCACTACCACTGAGCTACATCCCCAACCCTTTTTTTCTTTTTGTGGAACTGAGGATTGAATCCAGGGGCATTCTACCTCCAGGCTATACCCCCCAGCCCTATTTTTTATTCTTTATTTTGAAATAGGATCTCACTAAGTTGTGGAGGGTCTCACTAAGTAGCTGAGGCTGGCCGAGAACCCGGATCCTCCGTTCTCAGCCTCCCAAATGCTGGGATTACAGGCATGCACCACCACGCCTGGCTACATCTGCTTTGTGTGTGTGTGTGTGTGTGTGTGTGTGTGTGGTACTGGAGATGGAACCCAGGGGCATTCTACTTCTGAGCTACATCCCCAGCCCTATTTTTTATTCTTTATTTTGAAACAGGATCTCACAAAGTTGCAGAGGGTCTCACTAAGTAGCTGAGGCTGGCCGAGAACCAAACCTGCGAACCTCCTGTCTCAGTCTCCCAAGTACTGGGATTACAGCATGCACCACCACGCTCAGCCATCTCAGTACTTTTTAACAGGGTTTTCCCAATTTCCTCTTCCCTTTGCTTACTGTCATTCATTTCACTTATTTATATGTTATAATTACCCAACAGATTGTTTTTATTATTACTTTAAACAAAATTATCTTTTATATTATGAATGAGAAAAATAAAAGATTTAATTTTACCTTCATTTATTCCTTCTCCCATGCTCTTTCTTATTTTTAATGTGTATCCAAGTTTTTTACCTATATCACTTCTTTCTCCCTAATAAACTTCTTTTAATGTTTCTTGTAAAGCAAGTCTGCTGGCAACAAATTATGTCAACTTTTGTCTGACTAAGCTGCAGAATAACAATATTACTAATATCACTACCAAAATAATTCCTGAAAACAGCTTAAATTGTTTCCTAAAAGATAATTTTAAATAGTTGAGTTGGTTTTTGTTTTGTTTTGTTTTGGTTTGGTTTGGTTTTTGTGGTACTGGAGATTGAACCCAGGGGCATTCTACCTCTGAGCTACACCTTCAGCCCTATTTTTTATTCTTTATTTTGAAACAGGCTCTTGCTAAGTTGTGGAGGGCCTCCCTAAGTAGTTAAGGCTGGCCACAAACCTGTGATCCTCCGGTCTCAGCCTCCCAAGTATTGGGATTACAAGGGTGTGAGACTACACCCAGCAATAGTTGAGCTTTAACTGAACATTACAAGCAATATATTACATACCACAAATTTTCTCTTTTAAACATCATTTAGTTTTTTGGCTTTGTTTCAGTACTGAGGATCAAACCCAGAATCCTGCCCATGCAAGGCAAGCATTCTACCATGAGCTATATCCTCCAGACCTCTTTTTAAATGTTATTTTTGAGTCAGGGTCTTTCCAAATTGCCCAAGCTGGCCTTGAACTTGCAATCCTCTGGCCTTAGCCTCCAAGTAGCCACCATACCCAGTTAACTATGATTTATTTTTACTTCTCCAAGTAACTATACTATATTAAATACCCCCAGTCCTTATGATGCTGTTCTTCCAATCTTTCTGGTTGTTTGGTGCTCTTTCTCTAGTAAATTCCTCAGGAAGAACTCACAGGAACAGTATTCCCTGAATTCTTACATATTGGGAACCCACACCCTTTAGAGTTGCCCACACCCTTCAGAGTTGAAACAAAGTTAGGCTACATGTCTTTTCCTTGAGTATCTTAAATATATTGCTTCAATTTCTGGCATAAAGCATTGCTACTGAAAAGCTTGATGATAATCTGTTTTCTCCTTATAAGTCACTTGTTTTTTCTTCATGCCCAAAGAAATGGTTTCCCTTTTCTTTAAAGTCCAGAAATGAGAAGGATCACAGGTTTGGGAACAGCCTCAGCAAGTAGTGAGACTCTCATCAACCTAGTGAGACCCTGTTTCCAAATAAGAAATAAAATCAGGCTAGAGGTGTAGCTTGAAGGAAAAAAAACAATAAAGTCCAGTAATATTCTAGAATATATCTTTACCTTGGTCATTCTGGGTTGAGATTCTGTGTGTGTGTAAGTGTGTGTGGAGGGAGTGGTGCTGGAGATTGAACCTAAGGGCATTCTACCTCTGAGCTATACCCCCAGTCCTATTTTTTGAAACAGGATCTCAGTAAGTTGCTGAGACTGGTCTTGAACCTGCTATCTTCCTGTCTCAGCCTCCCAAGTACTGGGATTATAGGTATGCATCACCATGCCCTACTGCTAGGTTGATATTCTTAGTATTCCATTTGCTCTTTTTTTGTTTGTTTGTTTTTTTGTTTCCATACTGGGGATTGAATCCAGGGGCATTCTACCTCCCAGCTACATCCCCAGTCCTATTTTTATTCTTTATTTTGAAACAGGGTCTCAGTAAGTTGCAGAAGGCCTCACTAAATAGCTGAGTCTGACCGAGAACCTGCAATCCTCCTGTCTCAGCCTCTGAAGTACTGGGATTACAATTGGGCGCCACCATGCCGAGCTGAAAAGTCATTTGAAGTAACTCTTTTTGTGTGTGTATTTATGTCACCAAATTGATATACAGTTAGCTTTCTTTGCTTCAGTTTTCTTTTAGCTTTTACAGATTGCTTTTTAAATTATTTTTCTTAGCTGGGCGTGGTGACACATGCTTATAATCCCAGTACTTTGGAGGCTGAGACAGGAGGATCCGTGTTCATGGCCAGCCTCAGCTACTTAGTGAGGCTCTCCGCAACTTAGTGAGACCCTGTTTCAAAATAAAGAAAAATAGGGCTTGGGGTGTAGCTTGGAGGTAGAATGCCCATGGGTTCAATCCCCAGTTCTGAGGAAAAAAAAAATATTTTTCTTTAATTCTTGCTTTAAATTATGTAAAACTTTACATAGTTTTTATGTCAAAACTATTTCCTTTCCTATTTTCTCCCAATATGTGTAACCTTTTTAAAAATTATTGTTAGTGGTTTATCCTTCCATTGCATTTAGAGTTTAATGTAATAGGAGTAGCACTATGGTGTGGTATAAATAAGACATGCCATCTAGTAGGAAGGAGACATCCCAGAATGCGGGAAGCTTCAGCTCAGTTGGGGTATCCTGGGTTGTGGTAAGAAGAGGAGAGGGAAGACAGCAATGTGTCACAAATAGCAAGACTTCTCAAAGCTGTGAAGAAAAGTGTTAAAACCAAAACAGTGAATCTGTAATTATTTTAAAATTTAAAAAGTTCTCAGCAACTTAGCAAAGTCCTCAGCAACTTAGTGAGATCCTGTTTCAAAATTTAAAAATAGGGCTGGAGGTGTAGCTCATAGGTAGAACAGCCCTGAGTTCAATCCCCTGTACCCCCAACACACACACACATACACACACACACACACACACACACACACACACACACACACACACACAGAGTCTCCATGCAAAGTCAAGAGCGACCCCTATTGGTCTCTTTGGGGTTGCAATAATCTACTATCTGGACCTAAATGGCTGGGGCCATTGGTACTACATTGGTAGATTTGAATAAATTTACCAGTGCCCCTTCCAACAGACCAAGAGGCCAGCAAAGCTCACACCAAATTACTCTCTGCTTCCCCAGCATTCAAGTCCTGTGAACCCTGGGATATATGCTGACCCTAAATATCTGTGTTGCCACATCTTGGGGAGAAAGATCTTTATTTTCCTTTTGACACTCCTTCTGGCATAGAAAAAAAAAAGAGCCATGCTTTCTGCTGTCTCTTTGTCCAAGCTATGACAGGACTGACACTGCCCTCTTGAGGTACATCCTTACTCAGTATGACAATGTGGACAAAGGTTAAGGGTTAAGGAAAAGGCGGCATGCTGCTGCCTTCTAGCATTTACTATCTTTGTGCCCTTGGGCAAGTTTCTTAACCTCTCTGAGCCTGTTTTCTTCCTTTCCTCCTCCTCCTCCTCCTTCTTCTTGTAGTACTGGGGATTAAACCCAAAGGCATTCTACCTCTAAGAGACACCCCAGCCCTATTTTATTTTTATTTTGAAACAGGGTCTCGCTCGGTTGATGAGAGTCTCACTACTTGTTGATGCTGTTCTCGAACCTGCAATCTTCCTGTCTTAGCCTCCCAAGAGCTGGGATTACAAGCATGTGCCACCCCGCACACCTGGGATGCCTCAGTTTTCTTATCTGAAAAATAATAATGATAGTATCCAAATCACAGAGCTATTTTTGGAGGGTTAAATGAGTAGTGTGTGTAAAACTCTTGATACATGGTGCCAGTACTACACAATAGAACTCAGCAAACAATAGCTGCTACTATTTATTTTATCTGATTTCCTTTTTCTTTCACAGGAAATTTGTGAGAATCCCCGATTTATCATTGGTGGAGCCAATAGAACTGACATCTGTCAAGGAGATCTAGGTAGGAAATTTCTGCCAACCATATCCTATCAGATAATCAAGTGGTGATTTAAAAGTGTGGTCTCTTTTAAGAAGGTAAAGGGACAAAAATCCGAATTTTGGGAAGATTGTTCTAGCAGTTATTTTATGCTCACTGACCTACATGCTGGCAATTGCTTTGGCACCCTGCCTTGTGTCACAGGAGGTATGTCACATACTACAGTCTCCTTTTTAGTCTAAAAAACACCAGCACATCTCTTGTCAGAGCATGACAAGAGCATTACTTTTCCCTAGAAGACAGCTCTGTGAATGCCTGTGTTACAAGCTTACCTTTTGAGCATGAAGAATCTATACACACAAAAAAAGCATTGCCAATGAGAGCATTTTTAACTGGAATGTTTATTTAAATTGCCCCAGAACAACCCCATAATAATGGAGTCTTTCAACAAAGATGACATTTGCCATGTGGAAGAGCATCCAATTTTCTGTTGGCTTCTTAGCTTAGATATTCCATCAGACTCTCCACTGTTTCTCAGCCTCTTGTTCATAAAGTATTATCTTTGGTGTGAACTGCTGATAAGCTCTGTTAGGTAAAACTGGAGAGAATATTAACAGATGCAATTGAAAACATGAGGAAAGTCAGGCGTGGTGGCCCACGCTTGTAATCCCAGCATTTGGGAAGCTGAGACCGGAGGATCCGGGTTCGCAGCCAGCCTCAGCTACCTAGTGAGGCCCTCCGCAACTTAGTGAGACCCTGTTTCAAAATAAAGAATAAAAAAATAGGGCTGGAGGTGTAACTCAGAGGTAGAATGCCCCTGAGTTCAATCCCCAGTACCACAAAAAAAAGAAAAAAGAAAGAAAGAAAGAAAGAAAAAGAAAACATGAGGGAAAAGGGCACCCAAAACCAAATGAAAATAATTTGGCTTATTTAGTTTCAGAAGGAAAGGCTGAGGAGAAATGGGTTGCTGGCATTCCTGCACCTGAGGAATGGCTGTCTGACAGGCTAACATTGCAAGGACAGACTGGCTGCTCCAGAGGGCGGGAGAGGGTGAGGTAGCTGTATGCTACTCTCAGCCTCCCTTCTATACTCTCAGTGTTGCAGTTAACTTAATCCATCCTCCTTAGAAGGCAGCTCCAGGACTGTCAGTGTACCAGGTGTGTCTTCTGGGTGTACACACACACACACACACACACACACACACACACACACACACACGGAGCATTATTTCCACTACATACAGTACTCTATCAGAAAGGAGATCCAAGGAAAAAGAAAATGTCCTCAACTCATTCCATTGCCAGCAATATCTTAGTGGCCCCCTGTAGACTGGCTCCAGGGTGGCTGCCTAGCTGGCCTTCCTCTGGTACAAGTCTGATGATGCTCTGAGTTGTCACTGAGGTCAGAAAGAAAAGTAGATTCAAATTGCAAAGATACAAGGCAGGGAGGATTTCCTATAGGTGTTAGGAAGTACAGCCAGTTAAGGTCACCTACTGCTCTGTCTTCATTGAGGTCCAACATGGAAGTAAGTTTATTTTCCAAAAGGAGGAATTGCCTACAGCCTTTAGGAAAACATCCAACCCCAAGGGGGTAAGTTACCCTGTTAATTGTATTGTCAAGGAATTCCTATCCAATCCTCCTAACCTGGTTTCAGGACAGTGGGCACCATGAGGATCTCTATTACTCAACCAAATGGAGTAGCTGGCTGGGACCCGGTCTTCTCCTCATTGGAGAGGCAGGCCCACCTGAAACCTGTGTGGTGTGTTTGCCTGCAGGGGACTGCTGGTTTCTCGCTGCCATCGCCTGCCTGACCCTGAATGAGCGGCTGCTTTTCCGAGTCATACCCCATGATCAAAGTTTCACAGAAAACTACGCGGGGATCTTCCACTTTCAGGTGAGGTAAAGAGTGTATAGTTAAGAGGGCCAGCTATTGTCCACCCACTTCTGGTCTCTTGGCCTTGACTTCCCAGTGGCTCCAAGAAAGACCCCACCCACTCCATCAGGATAACACTGGGCAGCAACCCCCCTTAATGCTCCATATCCTGTGAGGAAGCAGTTGTTTATCTCTATCCTCCTAACCCCACACCTTCTGCTATGTCCCAGAAAGGCAGGAAGACATCCTGTTTCCTGGCCTGTGGGTCTATTTTTGCTCTCCAGCTGGCTGGCTACTGTATTATTGCCTGCAGCCCTTCTCAAGTAGATCCCTAAAATACTGGCTCTTGGAAGCTACAGGGCCCTTTGGGTTGTACCAGAACCCCTGGTTCATTAAGTGCAGTTCCTTTTTCTTTTGCCCTTTAAGGCAGGTCTATACCAAGCTTACCGCTCACCTCTTCTAAGCCTGGGAAGAAAATTCAGGTTAATCTGGAGATCAGGCTTCTGGTTTAGCCCAGAAATTAGCCTATTAGTTCTAGAATCAACTCAGTCATTGGAAACTTTTTGGTTACAAATCATCTTGGCATAGGACTGAATCCTGGTGCTAGCCAAAGCTAAAGTTGATTCTGCATGTGGGGATCTGGTGCTTTCTGGAGGTCTGAGGAGTCTGTCTCCAGTCCCAAAGGCTCTTTAATGTTCTGGGATGACTTAAATCATCAGCTGATATACCTGCTGGCCTTGAACCTCAGCACTGAAGGTCTCAGAAATGGTCTGTCTTCAGCTTCAGTGTCTGCATCCTGCTGCCTTCAGAACATGGGCAAAGCAGCCAAGCTTGTGTCTCTTCCCTATGCCATCAAACTATTAGCCTCACTCTGATATTTAAAGGGTTTGCTATCTGAACGGCCATAAGTACAAACACTACACAGATTCCTGTCTTCTTTTCAATAAGGGAAAAGCACATTAGAAAGAATATTAAACTACATTTGGTCTTTTTCAGTTCAAACTGATTTGTTTGAAAAAGAATATCCAGAAATGAAATGATAGGACAATGTTCCTGCTATAGCCAGGGTACATTCTGGGTTACTTTCCTCTTTTATTTTGAGCCTTTCAGCTTGTCATCAAGAAATACATAAATCAAAGCCAGGCGTGGTGGCGCATACTTGTAATCCCAGCTTTGGGAGGCTGAGACCGGAGGATCCCGGTTCGAGGCCAGCCTCAGCTACCTAGTGAGGCACTCCGCAACTTAGTGATACCCTGTTTCAAAATAAAGAATAAAAAATAGGGCTGGGGGTGTAGCTCGGAGGTAGAATGTCCCTGAGTTCAATCCCCAGTACCGCAAAAAAAAAAAAAAAAAAAAAAGAGTAGAGGCAATTCACTGGGCCTGACAGCTCGCACCTGTAACCCCAGCTACTCAGGAGATAGAAGGAGCTCAAGTTTGATCAATACAACACCTCCACTTACACTAGGAGTTCTCAATCTTGGCTGCACATTAGAATCATCTGGGACACTTAAAAATACTGATATTCAGACCCAACTTTAGGCCTCCTGGGAAGGAGAATGAAAAATCTCAAGTCATAAGATACTCATTGAGCACTTACTGTACCCAGTACTGGGCTGGACCATGTGGAAGAGACTAAGTGATACATAACTCACTTTCTGCCCTCAAGAAGCTCACAGTCCACTTAGAGACAGATTGACACACTTCAAACCCAGAAGAAGATGAGCAAGCAGCAAGATGCAGGGCCTAAGAAATGGGACTGTGCTAGAATCAAAGAGACCCCAGAGGAATGTAGGAGTAAGGATATATATCCTAATGGTAACCTGAGAATGTGACTCTGTAGCTGGATGTGGTGGTGCATACTTGTGATCCCGGTTCTTGGGAGAATGAGACAGAAGGAGCACAGGTTCAAGACCAGCCTCCACAAATTAGCGAGACCCTGTCTCAACATTAAAAATAATAATAATAAGGCTGAGGGTGTAGGTCAGAGGTAGAATGTCCCTGGGTTCCATCCCCAGTACCATTAAAAAAAAAAAATGTAATCCTGTGCTTCATGTGTCTGTGCAGTTCTGGCGCTATGGAGACTGGGTGGATGTGGTTATTGATGACTGTCTGCCGACGTACAACAATCAGCTGGTTTTCACCAAATCCAACCATCGCAATGAGTTCTGGAGTGCTCTGCTGGAGAAGGCTTATGCTAAGTAAGACAACACTTTAGAATGTGAGGCAGGACTAGAGGCCAGGAAGTGGATTGCAAATCCAGCCGAGGTCTCTTTCACAGCAGGATGCATGCGTGTCTGTTCATACTCATGTGCTTGTGGTAGTTCAGCTATGACCCAAAGTCAGAGAAGATCAGCTCTAAATGAAAACACTAAGTTTAAAAGGAAAATTAGGCTGAGCACGGTGGTGCACACTTGTAATCCCAGTACTTGGGAGGCTGAGACAGGAGGATCTGGGTTTGCAGACAGCCTCAGCTATTTAGTGAGTACCTCCACAACTCAGTGAGACCCTGTTTCAAAATAAAGAATTAAAAAAAAGGATTGAGGGTGTAGCTCAGAGGCAGAATGCCCCTGAGTTCAATCCCCAGTACCACAAAAATAAAGAAATGGAAAAATGGAGATTTAGCTTTAGCTTTTCAAAGAGAGTTTTTTAATGCTACCTCCTGGTAGTGTTGCAAGTCTTGGATCTGAGCGTTATACTTCTGAAGCTGAGATCCTAGGATCTTGCTTGACTCAAACTCATGAGCTTATAGTATATTCATAAATCCATAGTGTCTCTCAAGTTAGAAATTTTATCCCAGTTGTCCTACCTCAGATTCAGCATATAATAGACAGAGAGCTATCAGAAGTAGGAATAACTAGGTTCCAATGCCAGTGCTTCTGGCTCTCTGTGGCCTTGGATGGGTCACCTAGCCTCTTGAATTCAGCTTTATTGTTATAAAGAAAGGGGAGCCCTGGAAGTTGCTATCTGCATATATGAGCAATTATACTGACTCTTCTGCTATGGCTACATTGGCATCTCGAAGTCTGGAGATTGCCCCTAGGATGCGTAGATGAAAGACCCTCCTACTTCTTAGAAAGTAAATATATGACCCTAAAGGAGTATGGTTTTATGACTCTAGAAAGTTTGCTTTACAGCTGGGCGTGGTGGCGCACGCTTGTAATCCCAGCATTTGGGAACCTGAGACTAGAGGATCCGGGTTCGTGGCCAGCCTCAGCTACCTAGTGAGGCATTCCAAAACTTAGTGAGACCCGGTTTCAAAATAAAGAATAAAAAATAGGGCTGGGGGTATAGCTCGAAGGTAGAACGCCCCTGAGTTCAATCCCCAGTACCGCAAAAAAAAAAAAAAGAAA
>PVLC010047032.1:0-11197 GCA_004027655.1 Graphiurus murinus
CTGGGGATTGAACTCAGGGGCATTCTACCTCCGAGCTATACCCCCAGCCCCATTTTTTATTCTTTATTTTGAAACCGAGTCTCACTAAGTTGCGGAGTGCCTCACTAGGTAGCTGAGGCTGGCCGCGAACCCGGATCCTCCGGTCTCAGCCTCCCGAATGCTGGGATTACAAGCGTGCGCCACCACGCCCGGCTTAGACCCATTTTTAATTTTAATTTTTTGTACTACTGGGGATTGAACCGAGAGGCATTCTACCTCTGAGCTATAGCCCGGAGGTAGAATTTTTTTATTTTTATTTTGAAACAGGGTCTCACTGGGTTGATGAGAACCTCACTACTTGCTGAGGTTGTCCTTGAACTTGTGATCCTCCTGTCTCAGTCTCCCACGTACTGGGATTACAAGTATTTGCCACTATGATGGGCTTATTTTTTATTTTGAAATAGGATCTCACTAAGTTACTAAGGGCTGGCCTCAAGCCTGTGATCCTCCTTTCTTTTTTTTTCAGTACTGGGGATTGAACTCAGGGGCATTCTACCCCTGAGCTATACCCCCAGCACCATTTTTTTTTTATTATTCTTTATTTTGAAACCGATTCTCACTAAGTTGCGGGGTGCCTCACTAGGTAGCTGAGGCTGGCCGCGAACCCGGATCCTCCAGTCTCAGCCTCCCCAATGCTGGGATTACAAGCGTGCACCACCACACCCGGCTTGATCCTCCTTTCTTAGCCTCTGAAGTATTGGGAAGGCCGGTGTATGCCACCATGCCTGGCTGAAAAATTGTTCTTTCTCTGTTGAATTGTTGGATCACTTTTGTCATATATATACTAAGCGTCTATATGAGTGTGTGAACCTACTTTTGGGACTCAGTATTTCCACTGGTCATTTTTGTGTGTCTATGTATGATACTGAGGATTGAACCCAGAGCCTCACACATGCTAGGCAAGTACTCTACCACTGAGTTACACTTGCAGCCCTTTTTATTTTATTTTGAGACAGGGTCCTGCTAAATTTCTCAGGCTGATTTCCAACTTGCGATCTTCCTGCCTCAGCTTCCCAAGTAGCTGGAAATACAGGCATGTCCTACTATGCCCAGCCACACTTTCTCATTACTGTATTTTTATAATAATTCTTAACATACAATTGTATATGCCTGCCCCCTCTGCCCCCGCCCCCAAAGAGTGCATTGCCAATTCTTGGCCATTTAGATTTCCAATATATTAGAATCAGCTTGTCAATTTCCAGAAAACACCTTGCTATTATTTTTTTTATTGGGATTGTATTGAACCTATGTATACATTTTGGGAGAACTAAGATCTTAACACTATTGAGTTTCATAATCTACAAAAATGGTGTATCCTTCAATTTACTTAGATTTTTAATTTCTTTGTAAAAAAGTCTTTGTGTATCTTTTTTTTTTTTTTTTTTTTTTTTTTTTGCGGGACTGGGGATTGAACTCAGGGGCATTCTACCTCCGAGCTACACCCCCAGCCCTATTTTTTATTCTATAGTTTGAAACCGGGTCTCGCTAAGTTGCGGAGTGCCTCACTAGCAGCTGAGGCTGGCTGCGAACCTGGATCCTCCAGTCTCAGCCTCCCGAATGCTGGGATTACAAGCGTGCTCCACCACGCCCGGCTCCAGCCCTATTTTTTTTATTCTTTATTTTGAAACCGAGTCTCACTAAGTTGTGGAGTGCCTCACTAGGTAGCTGAGGCTGGCCGCGAACCTGGATCCTCTGGTCTCAGCCTCCCGAATGCTGGGATTACAAGCATGCGCCACCACGCCCGGCTTGTATATCTTTTTAATAGATTTATTCCTGGGCATTTGATGTTTTTAGATGCTTTCTTTTTTTTTTTTTTGGTGGTACTGGGGATGGAACCTGGGGGCATTCTACCTCCAAGCTATAGCCCCAGCCCTATTTTTTATTCTTTAGTTTGAAACAGGGTCTCACTAAGTTGCGGAGGGCCTCACTAAGCTGCTGAGGCTGGTGGTGAACCTGAATCCTCCATTCTCAACCTCCCAAATGCTGGGATTATAAGTGTGCGCCACCATGCCCGGCTTTAGATGCTTTCTTTAAAATTTAATTTTCTATTTTTCTTGACAGTGCAGAGGTTTTTCATGTGAGGTCTGTGGTGCCTAGAGGAAGGATAAACATAAGAACAGGTTTTTCTGAACAGACTATAATTTACATTTGAATCTGATTCCCACTGGTTGCAATAAAAATAGAAGATTAAAGACCACTTTAATGGTTTGATTTAGAGTGGATTGGACTGGGGAAGGGGAAATGATAGAGGCAGGGAGGCCATTTAAGGGCTGTATAATGTCTAGGCAGAGGCTATGTGGACTTGAGCTAGTGCAGTAGGTATGGAAAAGAAAGACAAGGGATGATTCTGGATATACAATGAATACAGTTTGCTTGGAGTAGGATAGTACAAGTGAAAAAGAAAACTCGAGAAAAGTAAAATATGGCTGATATCCTTATTAGCATTTGGGATTGTCAATTTTTTTTTTTTTTTGAGGTACTGGGGATTGAACTCAGGGGCATTCTACCTCCGAGCTACACCCCCAGCCCTATTTTTTATTCTTTATTTTGAAACCAAGTCTCACTAAGTTGCGGAGTGCCTCACTAGGTAGCTGAGGCTGGTCGCGAACCCGGATCCTCTGGTCTCAGCCTCCCAAATGCTGGGATTACAAGCGTGCACCACCATGCCCGGCTCAATATTTTTTATTTTAGCTATGCTAACAGGTGGATAGTGATATCTTATTGTGGTTTAAATTTTGCATTTTTGGAGTGTATGACTCAGTTCTTGAAGCCTTTTTCCATTGAGGATCAAGCACAAAAGATTATACATAGTTATCAGAAGAAAGTATTTGATATGCCATAAATTTAATACTGTGAAAGAATTTTTGTGAATATTTTGAAAGTGCTATTGAATGTTCATGTTGTTTAATGGAAATGTAAGGTACTCTGAAGCCTATGGATAGAGTTTCAAGTTAGTCCTGTGACAGTGAAATTGACAGTGACTTCAGAGCTTTTTTTTTTCTTTCTGGTGGACTTTGGTCTTATGTAGAACATGTGTAGCTTAAACTGAAGAGTTAGGCAAATGAAAAAAGTTTAATTAGTCCCTAGTTTTTTGTTACCCTCTGAAGTACTAGGGATTGAACCAAGCAGCTCTACCTCCAAGCTACAACCCCAGCCCTTTTTATTTTGAGACAGGGTCTCACTAAGTTGCCTAGGCTGGCTTTGCATTTGTGATCCTGATTTAGCCTCCCACATACTGGGATTACATACATGTGCCTGGCTTTAACTTTTTTTTGCGGTACTGGGGATTGAACTCAGGGGCATTCACCTATTAGAGGATCATCATAGAGTCTACCTCCGAGCTACACCCCCAGCCCTATTTTTTATTCTTTATTTTGAAACAGGGTTTCACTAAGTTGCGGAGTGCCTCACTAGGTAGCTAAGGCTGGCTGGGAACCCGAATCCTCCGGTCTCAGCCTCCCAAATGCTGGGATTACAAGCGTGTACCACCATGCCCAGCTTAAAGTGAGAAACATTTTATGGTCCTCATCATTGAGATCTTGACCAGCATCTACTAATCTCCTGTTCCTGCTTGCATAGATCATTGATACAATTTTGAATCATTTATTTATTCAGGGACATAATTAATAGGCAAAGAAAGCTTTTCCTTGAGTAATATTTTTTTGGCTCCTTCTATCTCATATCTCTTCTCTGTAAATCATCCCAAGCAGCGATCTGTATTTTAAAAAGCAAAACTAAACTGGGAACAGTGGCACTCACATCTGTAATCCAAGTACTTAGGAGGCTGAGATAGGAGGGTCACTGGTTTGAGGCCAGCCTTGGCAATTTAGTAGGACCCTGTTTCAAAATAAAAAAACAAAATCAGGCTGGGGTGTAGTTCTATAGTTCAGGGGTAGAATGCCTTTGGGTTTAATCCCTAGTACCAAAAACAAAAACAATAAAAAAAAAAAAGCAAAACTGAATGATTGGTAATTAAGTATTCAGTGTTTACTTTAGTTGGCTATTACCTTGAAGTTAAATTTGTTTAATGAAGCCAGGTGTGGTGGTGCATGCTTATAATCCCAGTACTTGCGAGGCTGAGACAGGAGGATTGTAGGTTTGTGACCAGTTTCAGCAACTTAGTGAGGCCCTCTGTAACTTAGTGAGACCCTGTTTTAAAATAAAGAATAAAAAATAGGACTGGGGGTGTAGCTCCTGAGTTCAATCCTCAGTACTGCAAAAAAAAATTTTTGTTTTTTGTTTAATGAGTGAACATGGAAGAATTACAAATTCTTGCATTTTGAATATGTTACTCCATTTTTAAAAATTTCTTTTTTGTGGTACTGGGGATGGAACCCAGGGGTGTTCTACCTACCTCTGAGCTACACCCCCAGCCACATTTTTTTCTTTGGTAACAGGGTCTCACTAGGTTGATGAGAGTCTCACTACTTGCTAAGGCTGTCCTCGAACCTGTGATCCTCCTGTCTCAACATCCCAAGTACTGGGATTACACGTGTGGACCACTATTCCTGGAATTACTTCCATTTATGAAACTGTAACATAATTTTCTACTGTTTAGTGATAGTTATTGAATATTTGTTTTGATTGTATTAGTCATATTACTCATTTTGCTACCAAGTTCTCAGGAAATAGCTTCTTCACTGTAGCTGTTTCCATGGGAAAATATAGTCCACAGTGAAGCATTTCCCAGTAGTACATTGCTGTAGAAATAGAAAGTCAAGTAGTGATTCAGGTTTAGTGTTCATTGTGCTTTAGAAAAGGTAACTTCTGAGCCAGGCGTGGTGGTGCACGCTTGTAATCCCAGTACCAGGGAGGCTGAGACCAGGTTTGTGGCCAGCCTTAGCTATTTAGTGAGGCCCTCCACAACTTAGTGAGACCCTGTTTCAAAATAAAAAATAGGGCTGGGGGTGGAGCTTGAAGGTAATGCTCCTGGGTTCAATACCCAGAACCAAAGAAAAAAAGAAAGAAAAGGTGACTTCTGGGTGTGGTGGTGCACACTTGTAACCTCAGTACTTTGGAGGCTGAGACAGGAGGATCACAGATCTGAAGCCAGCCTCAGCAACTTAGTGAAGCTCTCAGCAACTTAGGGTGACCCTGTTTCCAAATAAAAAATAAAAATATGTCTGGGAGTGTAGCCTGTAGGTAGAAGGCCCCTGGGTTCCACCCCCAGTACCACTAAGAAAAAAAAAAGGAAAGAAAAAAAGAAAAGGTGACTTAAGTAGAACATTGATGTATCTGTTTTTAAATTGCAGTTAATTATAATGATAGCTCATAGATCTACTTCATTCTCTCTTGGATTGTTGCCTAACTTTACATGATTTGAATTAAAAATAGACAATCTAAAAGTTAGTAAATGAATTAATTGAAAAGTATCTTGCCTCATCAAATCATTCCTCTAACAGTTTTTCATACCTTTCAACCATATCCAGGTATGGGATTTAGAAAATTAGAATAGATTGCTTCAACTTTTATCAGAGTTTGGGAATAGTCTTTTTGTGAAGGCATGTGTGTCACCTTTGATTGTGTACTAATCTTCTGAATATGGTTCCTTTACCTATCACGTGCAAGCCAGCTCAACAAACTATATAATCTTTGTTATGTCCATGTATGGGTATATTAAAGAGTATTTTTTTTTTTTTTGTGGTACTAGGGATTGAACTCAGGGGCATTCTACCTCCAAGCTACACTCCCAGTCCTATTTTTTATTCTTTATTTTGAAACAGGGTCTCACTAAGTTGCAGAGGGCCTCACTAGGTAGCTGAGGCTGGCCGCGAACCCGGATCTTCCGGTCTCAGCCTCCCAAATGCTGGGATTACAAGCGTGCGCCACCACTCCCGGCTAAAGAGTATTTTTAAAGTATTCTTAAATGTGTCTTGACAGTGTCTTCTGGGAAACTATTCATAATCTTTTGAAAGCATTCATGTTAAAAAAATTAGAAATGAGGTTTGTATCATTTGGACCTGTTCTCTTTTTTGTGTTTTTAAGATGTCAGTACCATACATAACAATTCCTACTATCAAATCAATGGAAACTTTCATTTAAATATATTATAGATTATACTATGTAGGCCCAAGTAAGATACTCTATATTTTTTTCCAAAGAAGCTTCTTTAAATGGTTCTGTTAAGTGTAGGAATGTTCTGATGATTATCTTTTTAATTAAAATGAGAAATCTTTGTTTAAAGTGGCATTCGTTTTTTTACGGCCTGTTACAGTCTCTGTAACAATCATTTCTTAAGTCTGAACGTTTTATTTCCAGGAATCCATTTATATAAAACTATGTTTAGACTTAATTAAGGAACGATTCTTACAAAGCTTGTAAATAGCCAGGAAAAAAGGGACCGAAAATAAAACTGACATTCACATTTAACAAAATGATTGTTACAAGGTATGTAATAAGCTATAAAAATACAATAAAGTCCTTTTTATAAGAGTTCATATTTTTTGATCCTTGTTTTCAAAGGTATTTAAGAAAAATATCAAAGCTCTGCAAAGTGACATCTGTTTTGTTAAATGGACTAGTGATAATTTCTTTTGTTTATAACTGACAGTGTAAGAGTTTTACCTGTCTGGTTGGTGTGTTTTCTTTGGAATACCTTGTAACCAGTTTAGTTTAGATTAGAATGTAAATTTTACACCTTGCTATAGTGGAAACAAGACCTGGTTCTTGGGTTCTACTTTATAGAAATCATAAGACATTGAGTAAGTTGCTTAAACTTCTCAGAGTCTTATTTTCCTCATTAGGAAAGCAAAACTAATACCTGCTTTTGCCTGGTGTAGTAGAGTATGCCCATAATCCCAGCTGCTTGAGAGGCTTAGGCAGCAGATCACAAGTTTGAGGCCAGCCTGGGTGATTTAGCAAGACCTTGTCTCAAAATAAGAAATAAAATGAGCCGGGCATGGTGGCGCATGCTTGTAATCCCAGCATTCGGGAGGCTGAGACCGGAGGATCCGGGTTCGAGGCCAGCCTCAGCTACCTAGTGAGGCCCTCCACAACTTAGTGAGACTCGGTTTCAAAATAAAGAATAAAAAATAGGGCTGGGGTATAGCTCGGAGGTAGAATGCCCCTGAGTTCAATCCCCAGTACCGAAAAAAAAAAAAAAAAAAAAAAGAAATAAAATGGCTAGGAATGTAGCTCAGTGGTAGAGTTCAATTCCCAGTACCCCAAAAAGAAAGTGAAAAAGACAAAAATCCCACAAAACTTGCTTTAGTGTCAAAGACCTGTTATGAGGACAAAGTAAAGTTGTAAGTAGTGAAAATATTTTGTATATTACAAACTGTAAGCATCTAAGATTATGTTTCTCTTAAAAATGGGCTGAGTATGGGTTATGGGGGCCTGGCTACAAATGTCTGTAATCCCTGCTACTTGGGAGGTCGAGACAGGAAGATTGCAGATTCAAGGTCATCTTCAATAATTTAGGAAGACCCCATTTCAAAACAAAAAGGGCTGAGGTTATATGTCAGAGGTAGAATGCCCCTGGGTTCAATTCCCAATGCCCAAACCAAACAAAACACACAAAAAGCTAAAACAGGACTTCTTTTCTTGCTGGCTCAGGTAAACCTGGCTCCTTTTAATTTAATGTGTGTGCAACCAGGGTGTGCTTTTCTTTTTTTTTTTTTTTTCTTGCGGTACTGGGGATTGAACTCAGGGGCATTCTACCTCTGAGCTACACCCCCAGCCCTATTTTTTATTCTTTATTTTGAAACAGGGTCTCACTAAGTTGCGGAGTGCCTCACCAGGTAGCTGAGGCTGGCCTCGAACCCGGATCCTCTGGTCTCAGCCTCCTGAATGCTGGGATTACAAGCATGCGCCACCATGCCCGGCTTGTGCTTTTCTTTTTTAAGATGGCCCCTTTCACAGTTCAGTTTGATTACTTGGCACCTAGCATTAGTGACTATTCTGACTTGATCTGGTCTGCTGGGACCTGGTACAGGAACCTACTTCAAAAAAAAGCCTCCTATCACATTTATTTGAGTATATTTGTAATTAATAAGTGTAGGTTGAAGTGAAATTGGAGATTGCAGAATTATCATCTTCTTGAACACCATTTCAACCCAATAGTTTTAGCATCTATCAATGATTCTATCATCCCATTTATTTTTAGGTATTTTTAAATTGTTTTTTCTTTCTCCTTGGCTTTAAAATGATGACTGCTGTTTTTGGAAGACATTGCATGCACTTTGTCATTTTGTGTGTGTGTGTGTGTGTGGTACTAGGGATGGAACCCAGGGGCATCCTACCTCCAAGCTATACCTCCAGCCCTGTTTTTTATTCTTTATTTTGAAACAGTGTCTCACTAAGTTGCAAAGGGCCTCATTGAGTAGCTGAAGTTGGTCATGAACCTGATACTCCTGTCTTAGCCTCCAAGTACAGGGATTACAAACATGTGCCACCACACCCAGCTTCATTTTGTCATCTTTATTGCCTTTTATTTTGTTTTTTAGGTTGGACCAATTGAAATTTATAATTTGCATATTATGTGTTTTATAATATTTATCTTTAGTAGGAAATTATATTAAAGTTGCTTTTAAAGAGTTGGGTTGAGCTGGGCATAGTGGCACATGCCTGTAATCCCTGTTCTGGGGAGGCTGAGATGGGAGGATCTCAGATTTGAGGACAGCCTTAGCAAATAGTGAGACTTAGAGTCAATTTAGTGAGACCCTGTTTTTTTTTTTTTTTTTTTTTTTTTTTTTTTTTTTTTTTTTTTTTTTTTTTTTTTTTTTTTTTTTTTTTTTTTTTTTTTTTTTTTTTTTTTTTTTTTTTTTTTTTTTTGAGGTACTGGGGATTGAACTCAGGGGCATTCTACCTCTGAGCTATACCCCTAGCCCTATTTTTTATTCTTTATTTTGAAACAGGGTCTCACTAAGTTGCGGAGTGCCTCACCAGATAGCTGAGGCTGGCCGCGAACCTGGATCATGCGCCACCACGCCTGGCAAGACCCTGTTTCTAAATAAGAAATAAAATCGGGCTGGAGTTGTAGTTTGAAGGTAGAATGCCTCTGGTTTCAATCCCCAGTACTACATAAATAATAAAGAATTGGGTTACTCTGTGTGTGTGTGTGTGTGTGTGTGTGTGTGTGTGTGTGTGTGTGAGAGAGAGAGAGAGAGAGAGAGAGAGAGAGAGAGAAAGAGAGAAAGAGAAAAGGGAGGGGGAGTGGGGATACTGGGGATTGAATCCAAGGACATTCTGCCTCTGAGTTATTATACCCCTTAGCCCTTTTTTATTTTTATTTTGAAATAGGGTCTTGCTAGTTTGCTGAGAGTCTCACTACTTTGCTGAGGCTGTCCATGAACTTGCAATTCTCCTGTCTCAGCCTCCCAAGTACTGGGATTATAGGTGTGTACCACCATGCCTGGGTAGGGTTGTTTTTAAGGGCTGTGTGTGTGTGTGGCTGGGGATTGAACCCAGGGGCATACTACCTCCGAGCTACACCTCCAGCCCTATTTTTATTTTGAAATAGGGTTTTGCCAGGTTGTTGAGAGTCTCACTACTTGCTGAGGCTGTCCTCAAACCTATCATCTTCCTGTCTCAGCCTCCCAAGTACTGGGATTACAGGCATGGCCCACCATGCCCAACAAGGGCTTATTATAACAGAGTATATCAGAATTGTCTGAAGAGCTGGTTAGGGCTCTCCTGGAGTTTTCCATTCTGTAGGTCTGGTTTGGTACCTGAGATTTTGCATTTTTAACTAGTTTCCAGGTGATATGCTGCAGGTTCTGGGACTACACTTTGAAAACCACTGATTTTGGTGGGCCTTTCAAGCCAATATTTTTCTTTTTTTTTGTGGTACTGGGGATTGAACTCAGGGGCATTCTACCTCCGAGCTATACCCCCAGCCCTATTTTTTATTCTTTTTTTTTTTTGCGGTACTGGGGATTGAACTCAGGGGGGTTCTACCTCCGAGCTATACCCCCAGCCCTATTTTTTATTCTTTATTTTGAAACCGAGTCTCACTAAGTTGCGGAGTGCCTCACCTAGGTAGCTGAGGCTGGCCGCGAACCCGGATCCTCCGGTCTCAGCCTCCCAAATGCTGGGATTACAAGCGTGCGCCACCACGCCCGGCTACTCAAGCCAATATTTTTCTTATGAAGGCCACTGTTCTACTTGTTTACTTTCTCTGGCAGATGTGTAAGAGTTGTGTTTATATAGTATAGTGGAACAAGTTGACATTGACTTTTATCTAAGTTATTTACATATTTATTTTTTGGTACTGCAGCCCTTTCTATTTTTATTTATTTATTTTATTTTATTTTTTTGTAGTACTGGGGATTGAGCCCAGGGGCATTCTACCTTCGAGCTATATCCCCAGCCCTCTTTTTTATTCTTTATTTTGAAATAGGGTTTCACTAAATTATGGAGGGCCTCACTAAGCAGCTGAGGCTGGCCATGAACCTGCGATTTTCCTGTCTCAGCTTCCCAAATACTGGGATTACAAGCATGTGCCACCACGCCCAGCTCTGTTTTTAATTTTGAAATAGATTTTCACTAAATTGCTAAGGCTGTCCTTGAACCTTCGATCCTCTCATCTCAGCTATAGGCGTGCGTCACCACGCCCGGCTTGTTTATTTTAAACCAGGATTTCACTAGGTTGTTGAGGGCCTTGCTAAATTGCTGAGGCTGGCCTTGATGTTGCAATTACAGGTGTGCACCTCTAGGCCTGGCTGTATTTTCACTTTTATAGAAGTTAGCCAGTTGGCTCTCCTCCCTTGCTTCTTCCATTAAAAATACCATAAACACAGAGAGAAGAGGTTGACCTTAATGCTTGCTTCCCAGACTAAATCACAGCCTTGAAGCAGCTATTTCTTTTCGGATAAAAAGTTTAATTTCACGCCCTGATTAGTGCTAGTACGTGCAGGTGGATATTTATTTTATGTAGCTAAACTGATCTGCCTTTGCAAATTATTTGCCAGTCAGCAGAACTATACTTTCTGATGAGTAGTTGGCGATAATTTTTAGTAGTTCTCATTAGTAAGTTTTGTGTCTTTTTTTTTTTTTCTAAGTATGTATTTATTGAGGTGGAGGTGGGAATCAGTCACCAAATTTTGAGAATGAGATCTTGTTTTCATTTGATTTGAAAATGTACTTAAAATCTAGGAAGATTGGTTCCTTGTAGAAAAGACCTAAGGAGGTTTTTTTTTTTTTTTTTTTTTTTTTTTTT
>PVLC010047033.1:0-11232 GCA_004027655.1 Graphiurus murinus
AGGAGGAGGAGGAGGAGGAGGAGGAGGAGGAGGAGGAGGAGGAGGAGACTGTAGCCAGAATCAGCAAAGCTGAATTTGGACAGGAAAACACCCATTGGATTTGTCACTAGAGAGCCATCACTGAACATTCAGTTCTAGCAAAAAGAGGGGTAACTGACAACTAATGAAAGGCATTGGATAAATGTCCCACCTTCTGCCATTTGAAGGGACCATTCCAATGTCCCTGAGAGGGGTGTAAAAACTCAAAAGCAAGCTGGGCATGGCACGTTTGTAATCCCAGCATTTGGGAGGCTGAGACTGAAGGATCCGGGTTCGCAGCCAGCCTCAGCTACCTAGTGAGGCCCTCTGCAACTTAGTGAGACCCTGTTTCAAAACAAAGAATAAAAAAATAGGGCTGGGGGTATAGCTGGGAGGTAGAATGCCCCTGAGTTCAATTCCCAGTACCGCAAAAAAAAAAAAAAAAAAAAAAAAAAGCTCAAAAGCACACCCTTTCTGGACCTTTCTTCCCTTCCTGCTTCCTGTTCCCTGTTTCATTCTTTTAGCTCCTTTCTCCTTCCTCCCTCTTTCTGGCTTGGCTCCAGAATCTCCTCTGACATAAACTATTAGCATTTGAATCCAGTCTCTGGCTTTGCTATCAGGAAAATACAAACGAGAACAGGCTAACTGCATTTTTCATCTATGAGTTCTGTTTTTCAGGGAGGGAAGAAAACTTTCCTTACATTACCATTGTCCAGAACTGGCTCTGGTTCCAGCGTCCATGTCTAAATCCATCGTAGCTACAAGGGAATGGATTGTTGTGATTGGCTTGGATCAGTGGGGCTTCATTCCCTGGGGTTGGACGTGCCATCCGTTGAGAAGATCAAGCCATGTACTGGCTCCATCCCCAAACTCTCATGATCACCAGAACTAACCAGTGTGGGGGCCCCTTGCAAGACCCACACATCTCAATCCCTGCAGATTCGTCCACCTGCACCAACCACAGTTAGCTATGAACTGCTGCACATCCAGTTCATACCTAGCATGGTGCCTCGAGGCCAGAAGGCAAGACCATAACATAGAGTTCCTAGCCTGAGGGAGGTGTTGCCTAGTCACATTTCATATATATCTGGAGAAGTATGATGGACAGCACGGACAATTCCAACTCAGAGAAGGAAGACTTAGGATACACTAGATTATGCTGAAGAAACGAAAATCCCTCCGATTTATTTATCCCATATGGCACAGCACTCACAGACCGACCAACCAACGCACTGGAGGGTCTAACCCAGCCTCGTGCTCACCGCAGAACCCAGCCTGACAAAGCAACCTTTATCTGGATATCGCCCATCATCCATCGCTGAGTCAGAGAACTCAGAGGCATTTTGAATTAGCAATTGAATTCTTGGCCCAGAAATGGAATGTATGACTTCCACTCACAACCCATTGGCTAAAACTGGCCATATGGCCCCATTCAACTGCAGAGAGCCAGGAAGACAGGTCCCACCATATGCCAGAAAGCAGGGAGGCAGAGATATTTGGCGAACAGTGTAAAGACTTCCAGAAACCATCAAGAAACAATGACATTTGAACTGAGCTTTGAAAAATATTTAAGTCTTCAATAAATGCAGTTAAGGGCCAGGGAGGAGGATCTGCTGGAAAGAGAACTGTTTAAGAGAAGGCACAGGGACCCAACAGTGCCTGGCTAGTACCACCAAAGCCTCTTCCTGAGGGGGAGGGACTGGGCTGGCATCAGAACTGGACAGGAAGGCTGAGCTTCAACTGGGAAGGACTTTGAATCCCATAATAAGGATTTTATACTCTAATAGATTTTTGGCAATAGGAAGCTACCGAAGAGTTTTTAAGCAGGAAAGTAACATGATCTGATTTGTATTTTAGGAAGATAACTTTGGCAACAGAATAGGAAGAAGACTGGAAGGAGAGGGACCAAAGGCTGAGAGACTATAAGAGGCTGTTGCAATAGTCCAGGCAAGTGATAAGGAGGGAGAGGCTGAGGCTGGGAGGATGCCGAGGAGGGGACAGATGGGAGAGCCGCTTCCAATCTAGAAAGAATGCTGCTGCCTTGTTTTTCTTTCTTTCTTTCTTTTTTTTTTTATGGAAATATTCAAACATGTTCAAGAGTAGAGAGAATAATTTAACAAGCCTCCATATACCATCGCTCAACTTTAATTGTTACCCACACATGGACAGTTTTGCTTTGTTTACATCTTCCACTTCACCCCACTGAGATTTAAAAGAAAATCTCAATTACCATATTATTTAGTCTGTAATTTCTTTAGTATATGTTCCAAGAGATTAAAAACTCTGCTGAAGCCGGGCGTGGAGGCACATGCCTGTAATCTTAATACTTGGGAGGCTGAGACAGGAGGATTGCAGGTTCCAGGACAGTCTCAGCAACTAGTGAGACTCTCAGCAACCTAGGGAGATCCTGTTTCAAAATAAACAGTAAAATAAGGCTGGGGGTGTAGCTCAGATGTACAATGCCCCTGGGTTCAATCCCCAGTACCACAAAAAAAAAAAGAAAGAAAGAAAAGGAAATTCTGCTGAGCATGGTGGTGCATGCCTATAATCTCAGTACTTGAGAGGCTGAAACAGGAGGATTGCAGGTTTGAGGCCAGCCTCAGCAGCTTATTGAGGCCTTCAGCAACTTAGTGACACCTTGTTTCAAAATAAAAAGGGCTGGAGTGTAGCATGAAGGTATATTGCCCCTGGGTTCAATCCCCAGTACCACACACACAAAAAATTTTTTTGGTAACATAGCTATGTTATCATTATCACACCTGAAAATTTAATAAAAATGGGAGACTAAGCCGGGCGTGGTGGCGCACGCTTGTAATCCCAGCATTTGGGAGGCTGAGACTGAAGGATCCGGGTTCGCAGCCAGCCTCAGCTACCTAGTGAGGCACTCCGCAATTTAGTGAGACCTGGTTTCAAAATAAAGAATAAAAAATAGGGATGGGGGTATAGCTCGGAAGTAGAATGCCCCTGAGTTCAATCCCTGGTACCACAAAAAAAAAAAAAAAAAAAAAGGGAGACTAAGACAGGAAGATCTCAGGTTTGAAGCCAGTGTGCCTCAGTGAGACCCTATTTCAAAGTGAAAAATAAAGCCAAAAGCCAGGTGTGTGGTGGCACATGCTTGTAATCCCAGTACTTGGGAGGCTGAGACAGGAGGATCGAAGGTTCGAAGCCAGCCTCAGCTACTTAGTGAGGCCCTCTGCAACTTAGTGAGATCCTGTTTATTTTGTTCAATCCCCAGTACCACATAAATAAATAAATAAATAAATAAATAAATAGGGATAGGAGTGTAGCTCAGAAGTAGAATGCTCCTAGGTCCAATTCCCAGCACCACAAAGAAAAAGAGAAAGAGAGAGAGGGAGGAAGGGAGCGAGGAAGGAAGGAAGCCGGGCTAGTAGCACACACAATCCCAGTACTTGGGAGGCTGAGACTGGAGGATAAAAAGTTTGAGGCCGCCGGGAGTGGTGGCACACGCTTGTAATCCCAGCATTCCGGAGGCTGAGACCGGAGGATCCCAGTTCTCGGCCAGCCTCAGCTACCTAGTGAGGCACTCCGCAACTTAGTGAGACTCAGTTTCAAAATAAAGAATAAAAAATGGGGCTGGGGGTGTAGCTCGGAGGTAAAATGCCCCTGAGTTCAATCCCCAGTACCACAAAAAAAAAAAAAAAAAAAAAAAAAGTTTGAGGCCCTCCTCAGCAACTTAGTAAGACCCTGTTTTATTTTTTTTATTTATTTATTTTTATTTTTTGCGGTGCTAGGGATGGAACCTGGGGACATTCTACCTCTGAGCTACAGCCCCAGCCCTATTTTTTTTATTCTTTATTTGGAAACAGGGTCTCACATTAAGTTGCAGGGGGCCTCACTAAGCAGATGAGCTGGCCGAGAACCCGCATCCTCCGGTTTCAGCCTCCCAAATGCTGGGATTACAAGTGTGTGCCACCATGCCTGGCTAAGACCCTGTTTTAAAGTGAAAATAAATAGAGCTGGGGATGTAGCTTGGAGATAGAAGGCCTCTGGGTTCAATCCCCAGTAGTTCAGTGGTAGAATGCCTCTGGGTTCAATTCCCAATACTATGGAAAAATAATAATAATAATTGCTTAATGTTATCAAATATCCAGTCAATACAAAAATTTCCCTGATTGTTACTTTTATTTTGTACCCATTTGGTTTGTTTAAATTAGTATACAGCCAGGGGTGGTGGCACACACTTGTAATCCCAGTACTCGGGAGGCTAAGATAGGAAGATAGCAGGTTCATGGCCATCCTCAGCTACTTAGTGTGGCTCTCTGCAACTTAGTGAGACCCTGTTTCAAAATAATAAAAAAAAAATAGGACTGGGGGCATAGCTCGGAGGTAGAATGCCCCTGTGTTCAATCCCCAGTACTTCCAAAAATAAAAATAAAATAGGACTGGAGATATAGCTCGAAAGTAGAATGTCCCTGGGTTCAATCCCCAGTACTGCAAAAATAAATAAATAAATAAAATAAATTAGTATACAAACAAGACCCTCAGATTTCGCTTGGTTGTCTCCCCTCCCCCCTTTGTGGTGTGTGTGCGTCTGTGTGTGTGTGTGTGTGTGTGTGTGTGTGTGTGTGTGTTTTGTGGTACTGGGGCTAGAACCCTGGGGCATTCTACCACTGAGCTATATACCACCAGCCCTATACAATTTCAATTATAGAAATTTATCCTATAGAAACAAAGTATATGTGTGTGAAAAAAATATGGGTAATATAGCATTGAAATGTCAAAAAGAGTACACATGTGAAAAAATCAAAAGTTTGGAATATCCATACTATGCATTTTTTTTTTTTTTTTTTTTTTTTTTTTTTTCTGTACTAGGGGTTGAACCCAGGGGCATTCTACCTCTGAGCTACACTCCCAGCCCTATTTTTTTTTTAGTCTTTATTTTGAAACAGGGTCTCAGTAAGTTGTGGAGGGCCTCACTAAGTAGCTGAGGCTGGCCGTGAACCCAGATCCTTAGGTCTCAGCCTTCCAAGTACTTGGGATTAGAAGCATGTGCCACTACAGCAGGCTACTAAGAGTCTTGATAAGTTGCTCAGGCTGAACTCAAACCTGTGATCCTCCTTTCTCAGCCTCCCATGCATTGTGATTACAGGAATGTGCCACCAGATCCAACAACATTATCTCATTTAATCTTCGCTACAACCTCTCCCTTCATGTTAAGTTTTTGTTTGTTTGTTTGTTTTTGTTTTTGTTTTTGTTAACTGAACCCTGGAGCGTTCTTCCCCCATGCTATAACCCTCAAACCTTTTTATTTTTATTTTGGAACAAGATTTTGCTAGGTTGCTGAGGCTGGCCTCTAACCTGTGACCCTCTGGTCTCAGCCTCCCAATACTAGGATTACAGGCTTGTTCCACTACACCCGGCTCTGCAGTAAGTATTTATTATCATTGTTTTTGCAGATGAGGAAACTGGGACTCTGGAAGGTGAAGCAGCCAGCCCAATATCACAAAGCCAGAAAATGAAGGACCCAGGGTTGGAACCTGGTCTTTTCACTGCACTGCACTGCCCTGGCCCAGAGTGAGAAAGTGCCAGCAAGCCTCACTGTCCTACATCCCACGGCGACTTGATCTTGGTAGTAGACATTGGGACTTCATGCGTGCTAGGCACCCTACATCCATCACAAGGACCCAAACAATACATGCATTATTACCCCCATTTTGCAGGTGGGGAAAGCAAGGTCCAAGAAGGCTGAGCGGCTTGCCCTGGGCTCTGCCGCTGGTGAGAGACAGGGTTCTCACCCAGGCGCATCAGGCCGCATAGTCCGAGCTTTGCCCGCCGCCCTGTATGATTTCTACACATGCGCGGAGAGCTGCACACTTCCAGGTGGCCTTGGATGGGGCTATTGAGGAGATGGGGCTTGGCAAGCCAGCTTTCCTTGCTGGAGTACCGCAGAGAGCTCTCGCTGTGGCCCCTGGTGGACCTGCTCCAGTCGGCCCATTGTCCAGTCAAGGACAGCACACCTCACGTGCAGCAGTGAGGCAGCGAGGGAGGCCCAGGCCCCCCGTCTCAGGAGGCGCCGCATGATCCGCAGCAGGGCAAGGATCCAGGAGGAGCAGCTCCAGGGGGAGGCAGAGGCGATGGAACCCGTGAGCAGCTCTCCTCCCCGGGACAGTCAGGGACAATTGGAAGGAAAAACGGGGACATTCTCCCCCACCAGGATATTTTGTATGCTTTGCACTTGCTGCTGCGTTTCCTTCATCTAAAAGCTCTAAAATTTCAAATAAAAAGGTACAATGAAAGCAGCAGCAGGATAAATAGCCACCGTGATCTGAGCTGAAACCCTGGAAGCTTTATTCACATCTTTAGAAAAACTCTGAAGGCTCCTAGTAGCAGCTGCAGTACAAAGCCTCACACTTTAATTCTAAGGCTGCCAGAAATAGGTCTGTCAGGCCTGAAATATCACTGCATTTCATTACTCTTAAATGTGCATTACCATCTCCGCTTCCTTGCCAGCTGGGGGGTATTTTCCAGATCCACTCTGGAGAGTAGTGGGGGTCCGGGGTTTGTGGGAAAGGGCAGAGGATTGAGTTGGGGCTACAACAGGGATGGGATAAAGGGGAGACCTAGCAGGCTTAAAGGTTAGACTGAGGCCAGGAAAGTGGAAGATCCTGTTATTCACACGTCCTCAGCAGGGGAAGGCAGGTTACTGACTGGGAAAGGATGATGTCACCAGCTTGGGTGTGGAAGCCAGGAGGAGACGGCAGAGGCAGGACTGCTGGGGTGGCGGTGAGGACAGCTGTTAAGCAAAAAATGAGGCCTGAGAACGCTCTGGGTGAAGGGCATCCGAGGCCTTGTGCTAGGGGCAGGCAGGAATTGGTCAGAGGCAAATTAGGCCATCAAGGCCTGGGCAAATCACAGGCACACAGCCGACCAGCACAGTCCTGGAGGGAGAAGGCTGCAGGAGGTTTGGAAGTTCGGAGCCTGGAGCAATCTGCATGTTTATAATAAAACTGACACTCAGGGCAGCTCTGAATAATTCAGCAGGCACCGCGATCTCCTTACAGTGCTTGTTCCTGGGGTACAAAGGGAAAGGGGCTGGCCCGGTCCAGGCCTGCTGCCATTGCCTGGCTCTCTGAAAGGGCGTGACAGATGGGCCGACGCTGGCCACCACCCAGTCACGCTTAGCACGGTGATTGGTTTTCAAAGGAGGACAGGGTTTGTGAATGGAGCCAGCTTGTTGATCACAGCCTTCAAATGAATGCTGCTGGGTCGTGTGGCCAACCAGGCCCCCTTGCTAAGGAACAAGCCAGAGGCGACTCTCCCCTCCCCTCCCCTCCCCCAGTACTGCCTGAAGTTGGGGTGGGGGAGGGGCAAAGGACCCCCTGACCCTTCTCTCTGCTGATGAGTTTAACCCTCCATCCCTCCTCCCCTGCCCTGCACTAGCTCTAGATCAGATAGGATTAAGCTCAAATGCTTAATCCAAAAAAAAAAAAGAAAGTTAAAACAAGATGGAAGTTTCTTTTCTTGAATCTAAAGAAATCCAAAGATTGTCAGCACACACCTAGTTTGTGACTTCCACCACCATCAGAGACAGGCCTCTGGCATCTCTAGCATCTCAGCGGCCCTGCCATCCTTAGTCATTGGGGTGCTACCCCCGGCCCCACATGACTGTGCAAGCCCCGGCCGGCATCATGCCCACATTCCAGCCATCACAAAAAAAGAAGGAGGGAAAGAGGTGTTCAGGGCTTGTGCAGCCATTGAGATTTCCCAGAAACTGTGACAGTAAAGGTTACACTTAATAGATAACACTTAATACTTTAAGGTTACACTTAATACCTGTGTGGCTACACCTAGCTGCAGAAGGGGTTGGGAAATGTAATGGCCATGTGTTTATTGGGAGACAATTCTCCAGAGTTCTGTTCCATGTCTCCACATCTTATAAGTGAGGCATTGTCTGTCTTTTGTTCCAGGTTATCATTTCTAGGATATAGTGAACAACCTTGAAAGCTATATGATGTCTCTCTCCAGAGCAAAGGCCAGGCATGCTACCCATTATAAAATGCACAAGGCCCATTAGAAAAGACTTGGATTCCTTAAGTTCAGGGTTCCTTTCCTGAAATGCCATCTGCAGTGGCACCTGACCCTTTCTGCAAAGCCCTGTGAGAACTGGAGCTGATACTCTTGTTATTGTTAGTCCTTCATCTCTGACCTATGAATCTCAGCTTCTACCAGCAGCTATGACACAGTGGGCTAATTTGTTAGCTTATAAGGAGGATAAGGGTTTCTGCAGGGATAGTTACTAGAATCGGCCACTGGCCTCTTCCTAGCTCCTGAGCTGCCCACACAGGGGTTTCCAGGCACCTGGACCCCTCCCACACCAAACAGAGGGGTATGCCTTCGGGGTAGCTCCAGCTGCTTCCAGAATTGTAGCCTGCTCACCTCCTGAGCTCCTGGTGTTCTCTTGGGAACACCAAGGACTTCCTTGTCTCCAGCCAGGTTGGAGGATGCTGAATTCTGCTCTGGCTTCTGCACCTGGGATGACTCCATGCCTTCCCCCTCATTCCCTAGGACCAACTGTGCCCCTTTCTTCACCCCCACCTCCATCATTCCCAGGTGCCTCCTCCCTACTCCCCTCCCCTCCCACCCCTACCAGTGTCTCCCATTCAGATACCCCTGGACCTCCGTGCCTCAGTTGGTCTGTTCAGCAACTACCTCCCTGCCCTAGGACAGTTCTCCTTTGGACGGTGAAGGCGGGGCCCGGCCCGCCCATTTGTGCCCCACTGCATCCCCAGGCCCCACTCAAGATGCTGAGCCATGTGCAGTGGCACACGCCTGTAATCACTGTACTTGGGAGGTTGAGACAAGTGGATCATTGGTTCAAGGCCAGCCTCAGTATCTTAGCGAGAACCTCAGCAACTTAGTGAGAACCTGTTTCAAAACAAAAAATAAAACCAGGCATGGTGGAGCAGGCCTATAATCCCAGTACTAGGGAGGGTGAGACAGGAGGATCACAGGTTCAAGGACAGCCTCAGCAAGGTGAGACTCTCATCAACCTAGCAAGACCGTTTCAAAACAAAATAAAAAATAGGGCTGGGGGTGTAGCTCAGAGGTAAAACGGTCCTGGGTTCCTCTAGTACTACACAAAATAAATAAATATAAATAAAATAGGGTTCGGGTGTAGCTCAGAGGTAGAACATCCCTGAGTTCAATCCCCAATACCAAAAAGAAAAAAAGATGCTCTGGTGACAAGGCCACCTCATTCACTGTCTCTTCTCTTCTTCCTGTGAGCCAGAACTCTGAAGTTATCAGAGACCGAGAACTGTTATTCAGTTCTAAATGATATTCCCCACCACTGTCCAGTCTCTAAGCCCTGCTTCCTACATTCCTGGAAGTCTGTCGCCAGAACTCTAACCCTACTGCCCTGGTCCAGACCCCACTGTTGCTCACCTGGATTCTTATTCACACATCCATTGGGTGCCCCCAACTTCGTGTGTGTGTGTGTGTGTGTGTGTGTGTGTGTGTGTTATTTGGAGGAGGGGGACAAGGACAGGGAGGGAGGACCCAGTATAGGCCTGGATTTGTGCCAGCCAGCAGGGAGATCCAGCAGGAATCCCTGAATAGCAATTGCAGGAAATCCTGGGCTCGTGGTGTTTCCTAGTCCCCAGAACAGGGAACTCAGTCCTTGCCAAGGATTTTACTTCCTGTCTCTCTCATCCAAGGAGAAAGACCCTTCACAATGAGATCTGGATTACATGGTAAAAGGCTTCAAGTCCTAAATGCAATGTGAGCACTCAGGTTGGTCCCTGGAACAAAACAAGGACATAATGGAAAAATGTGAAATCCAATTAAAGTATGTAGTTTGGTTAATGGTGTTGTACCAATGTATTTAATTTCTTCATTTTGGCAACTGTACCATGGTTCCATAAGAAGTTAACTTCAGAGGAAGCTGGGGAAGGGTGTACATAGGGACGCTCTATATAATATTTTCTACTTTCCTGTAAATCTAAACTTTGTACATTACAATAAAACTGAAAGCCAGGCCTGGTGGCGCACACCTGTAATCCTAACTACCTGGGAGACTGAGACCAGAGGATCGAAGGTTCAAGGACAGCTTCAGCAAATAATGAGATTCTCAACAACCTAGCAAGATCCTATTTCAAAATTTAAAAAAATAAAAAAATATTGGTCGTGTAGCTCAGAGGTAGGATGCCCCTGGCTTCAATTCCCAGTGCTACAAAAATAAATAAATGATAAAAAATAACAAAACAAACAAAAAACGCTGAAAAAGACTTCAAAGTAATAAGAAACCAACTTTCTCCAAAGATATGCTGAAATTCAGTAGGGATGAGTGTTACTTTTAATACAAAAGTGTTGTATTAAAATGATGGTGGTACTGAGACAGGAGGATCCAGGTTCACGACCAGCCTCAGCTACTTAGGCCCTCCGCAACTTAGTAAGACCTTGTTTCAAAAATAAAGAATAAAAATAGGATGGGGGGGGTAGCTCTGAGGTAGAATGCCCCTGGGTTCAATCCCCAGTACTGAAAAAAGGAATAAATAAATAAATAAATATAATATGTGGAAGTCAGGGGGGAAATGGGACATAAGAGAGACTCCAGACGAAGAAGGAGAAACCTTAGGTGAGCAAAGAATTTGGCTTAATGGAAGGTGATGGGGGGAGGGGAGACACTCTGATGCACATGATGTACTTTCATGAACATATCAAAGTCAATCACTAAACTGAACTTAAGAAGGAGGGAGGGTGAGGGAGTGGGGTGGGAATTGGGGAAGGGTTAAATGAGAAATGTGTGCATGTATACCTTTACCAGCTTGTACCTAACAAAGATGTATGATTACAATGAACCAATTTTTAAAATAAAATAATAATTTTAAAATTAATTAAAAATAAATAATAAAAATAAAATATGATGGTGGTAAATATTTAGATTTAGTTAGGAACCCCCTTCTGGAGTTATTATAAGCCCTCTTCTGCTCCTCCTCAACGAATCCCAAGGATGGGAGTAAAAATTTTAAGGATGTCGGGCGTGGTGGCACACGCTTGTAATCCCAGCATTCGGGAGGCTGAGACTGGAGGATCCGGGTTCGCGGCCAGCCTCAGCTACCTAGTGAGGCACTCCGAAACTTAGCGAGACCCGGTTTCAAAATAAAGAATAAAAAATAGGGGCCGGGCGTGGTGGCGCACGCTTGTAATCCCAGCATTCGGGAGGCTGAGACCGGAGGATCCGGGTTCGCGGCC
>PVLC010047034.1:0-11232 GCA_004027655.1 Graphiurus murinus
CCAGGCTTCAAGCACTCCCTCTCTTCCCCCAGTCAAGAGGCTGGGCTCCCGGCCGATCTGCTTCAGGCTCACTTTTCCATCCCTGGAGCAGAGCGTGGAGGCTGACCTGCCTGCTCGGCCTTCCCGGGTTGCTGAGGGGCGCAGGCTGGTGATAGTCTGGCCAGATGGCAGGTAGCTGGTTGGGAAGGGCTAGCAGGGGAGATGGTGGGCCGCCGCTCCACGGCACACCGGCTCCCGCTGATTTGTCCTGCCCCTCCCGGACTCAGCTCCTCCGCTCCCGCCTCACGCCCAGGCCTCCGCCAAGAAGCTGCATCCCACTTCAGGCTCTGGGCGGTCACAGTTCTGCGCTGAGGCAATGCGCCGGGACAGACTCCAGACCCGCGGGTGCCCACGCTGAATGCCCCACAGTTCTGGTCTCCACCTGGGTGTGGCGCGGGGTGCCGGGGGTGCTGTGTCTCGGGGCCCGCTGTTCCCAGCATCTGGGTGGCCCCCAAGGCTCCTGGTCCTGCCCTTCCACAGCCTACCTCGTCGGTGCAGAGCCCGGCTGCTGCCTGCCCCGGCAGAGCCGGGCCGGCAGGGGTCCGCAAGGATCTCTGCGCGATGGCGTCTTTTCTTGTCCCCGCTCTGCTTTCTTGATCTTCTTTATTTGTTTGTGGTTCAAATTTTTCTTTTTTCCTTCTGTTGAAAAGATCTTTTTGTGGTAAATTTAGATCCAAATCACCGCGTTTGTGAAAAGACGGTTCACTCAGTCGCCATCTTGGATCCCTCCTCCGGTAGAAAGATCTAGACCAGGTATTCTTTAAAAATTAGATAAAGCAGTACGGAGGTTCTTCAACAGACCAGGAATGGAACCACCTTATGATCCACCTATACCACTCCTCAGTATCTTTTTAAAAGAATAAAAACCAGAATACTATAGTGACACATGCGTACAGATGTTTATAGCAGCACAATTCACAATAGCAAAATTATGGAACCAACTTTGATGTCCATCAACAGATGAATGGGTAAAGAAAATGTGGTATATACCACAATGGAGTTTTACTCAGCCATAAAGGAGAACAAAATTATGTGATTTGCAGGAAAATGGATGGAATGGGAAAACATCAAGCTAAGTGAGACCAGCCAGATTCAGAAAATCAAGGGTCATATGATTTATCCCATATGTGGAAGCTAGAAAGGAAATAGGAAAGAAAAGAGACTTCATGAAAATGAGGAGAGAAACCACTAGAATAGGGGAAGGGAATTGAGTGAGGAAAAAAAGAGGGAAAACAGGAAGCTTGAGGAATAAAATAGACCAAATAATATTATGTTTATATATGAATGTATGACTGCCAATTGCACTAGCATGTACTGGGGGGGGCACATCAAAATATATGAAGACATCACTTTGAATCTCATGATGATGCATAACTACAATGCGGTAATAAATATTTTAAAAATTAGATCAGCTTTAGAGATGTTTTTTATTTTTTCAAATAAAATCCCTCCCCCCTCCTCAGTGCTAGGTATTGAACCGAGGGCCTTGTGCATGCTGGGTAAGTTTTGATCACTGAGGACCCCCAGCCCTGCAGTCCTCAAAGCCTTATATAAGACTCCCATTAAAAAGTTGTAACTACCCTGGTTAAAGCACAGTGGCAGTGCTGGGTGGGGATGTGAAGTAGGACCCACCACTCAGCCCTCCTTCTATGTCCAATTATCTTAAAATCTTCGCCACTCCTACTACAATTCTCAGAGCAGCAGAAGTAGTAGCAGCAGCATCACCCGGGAGCATGTGAGACATACAGCATCTCAGACCTTTCCCCAGACCTACCAATTTGGAATCTGTGATTTGACAAGGTGATTCAAATGAATACAGAAATTTGAAAAGCTTTCCTCTCAGGAATTTCCAGTCTTGGATATATGTAGTATTTATAAATGGAAAAGATGAATTGGAAGCTGAGATTATTTTTCACTTTAAGATAGAAATAGATTACAGGTAAAATTATTTTCTAAGATAGTTAATGAATCAGGGAGGGAAGTGCCCAGGATCAATCAACTGTGCCAAGAACCCGGGCAGATTCAGTCAGTCCAAAAACCTTACAGGCCTTGTTGACTCTTCCAGGAGCTTCCTAGTTTCTGGCTGCTCCTAGTTGCCTGCTGCTGCTGGGCCTCTGTCCTGGGGAATCTTATCCTCCCCACTGAAGACATACAGCCCATTTCAGAAGCATCAAACTCCTACTTCCCCTTAGGTCCACAGTAGACAAATACTAGAGGACCTTTAAAGGACATTGGTGTCCCTGTCACCAATGCATTTCTCAACATCTCTAAACCATGTTGTAAACATAGGTAAAAGGTAAGTGAGCAGGTCATATTTACTAGGTCCATCCCAATAGTGCTGTCTCCCTGTTGTTCATACATGTTTCAGTCCACATTTTCATTGCTGTAATCCAAAACAACTGACCACTTGACTTAGAGGAAGGAAGATTTATTTGCTCACAGTTCTGGAGATTTCAAAGTTTCAGTCCATGTCAGTCTGGGTCTGTGAAGTTCAGGGCATGGTAATGAAAAGCAGAGAGAGGGAGGCAGTGAGGAAAAGAGAGAGAGAGAGAAAGAGAGAGAGAGAGAGAGAGAGAGAGAGAGAGAGAGAGAGAGAGACTGCTCTCACATCATAGAGGCTGGAAACAAAACAGAGCAAGCAGCAAGGGGAGGAGGGACCACATATAATCGCCAAGGCCACATCCCCAGGGATCCCTCCTCAGCAACCAAGCCCCACCCCCAACATGGCTGGCTTATTTCTGTGAGGTCTAGGAGGACATTCTAAATCAAAACCATAGTGATATATCTGTTAAATGAATATTTGTAAGAGGCGATTTGTTTGAACAATGCTCCTCCGTGGGGCCCAACAGACCAAACCAACAAAGGGTTTAATCACAGAGGCTGAGCTTTTGTTGATTTCAGGAGGCCATATAGCCAATTAACCAACGTATAGCCAATTGACCAGTAGATTGACTAAACTGTAGCCAACTAGGATGTTTCTTATGCTTTGTTTCTGTTTTCCTGTAAGTGCTGTCAGATCACATTGTTGACCATAGTTCTTGGACCTGTTCTTGTTTTGCTTCTTGAATCATTTTTTCATCTTGTTTTTATTTGTTAAAATAAACCCTACTAAATTTTAATTGGTCTGAGGAATTTTCCTTTTAACACTTGTTTTATGACATACCTAAGAATTTCTGGCACCTCCATTTAATTTTGTATAAACTACCTGGGTTGTATGTAAACCAACCAGATTCAGTCAACTAAATGAGCAAACAGAGTTATCCCCTTATCCCTAGGGATTCAGAAATTCATACCTTCAAATCAATGCACCATCTTGATAAATTCATCCTAATGTCATTACAGAGGAACTGTGGGCCGGAAGTGCCAAGAACTAAATGATTCTAGACAGTCAACCCTCAAGGTCCTGCTTGATTCATATAATGGAAAATAACACCAAACAAATGAGCAAACCAACAAAACCTCTGGGTCGATGACTGGAGAACTTTGGATGAGTGTGGATGGCTCAGATCACGCTCAGAGTCATGGCCTCTCACCAATTCCCAGTCAGTTCAGAGATGTAAGACAAGAATGATGTGGTACCTTCGAAGAAAATGATGTACTACCACCACGAGAGCACAATACAAAGCTTCCCTTTGTTCTTCTTGAAAAGACGCCTCTGGTCATTATGAAATTAACTGTTTCATTGTTGGATTTTGGCTCAGTGCTAATACAAATATCTCAGGGCCCAGAATACTGCTGTGATTTTCCAGGTAGAGTAGGACCTTGTGAAGGTCATAGAATAAACCATTTGTGATTAATTGTGGTTCATTTCAAAGATTAAGGTTGCCATCAGAGACTTGAAAGATGCAGGAGAATTTCTATCATACCTTTTTCTGACTTGTACCTTGTATTTTGCCTGTGCAAAATACAGATGTGTCTTAGAGAACAGCAGTGCACTATTATAGACCCAATCACACAGTGACTCCAATTATAGGTGATATTGCAGATATAGACTATTTACTGGAGCAAATCAACACAAGTGCAAGACTTTTGGAATAGCCACTGATCTAAACACTTTGGGCTTTCTTAAAATAAGCAGAAAAATGACAAAAATATTTTCACTTCACCTAGAAAGGACAACAGTATACTTTCACTGCCTGACTCAAGACGGTATCAGTTCTATGTTCTCTGTCATGTTTAGTCTACAGATTATCTCACCATTGATTGGCTACACTCATTGTGTCATACCAATAGGACTACTTAGCAGGAAATAGGTACATAGATACCTTGATATGATTTATTTGCCTCAGAAAGTGGGAGATAAGCTCCATAAAAATTAAGTTTCTGGAGTATAGCACAATTTTTCAAGCATGAGAGAATATGCCTTTTGAAATTAAAGTTCCGCACCTTACACACATTAATAAAGAAGTTCAAAGCTTGTACTGATCTAAGTCATTTACTGAGTAGCCTCAAGGTAGCCAGTTTTGCATGGGACTCATGCAAAACTAGTTGATTCATAGCTGGTTCAGGATATAGTGCAAGCAGCTTTGTCACTTGAACATTATGACTCAGGACCTCAAAATGTCTGTGATAGAACAGGATTCTATATGGAGCCTGTAGCACGACTTGATAGATGAAAACAGCACAGGTCCTGGGGGTTTGGAATAAGTCCATGTCTATCACTTTGAGGGACAGTTTTTGACACTCTGCTAGTACCTTAGAGAGTCAGGATGCATGTGAAACTTGAGCTGTATATTATGAATTTGCTATTCTGACCTACCAGTCATACATACCCCAAAGTAATCCATCATCAGTTGCAGTGAAATATACAAATTTGATCTAAGCAAGTTCTGAAAATATAAGTAACTTGCAATTCTCATGGCATCTACTAAAATAAGGAATTAAAATAATTAATCCAAAGCAATACTTCTTGGATTAATACACTGCAGTTTCTCTTGTCATATGACTATCTCTCAACCTATTTATGTCCCCAAGTGATATTCCTAAATATAAGACAACTGAGGAAGAAAATAATCCAATGTTAGTCTTCATGATATGTGAACTATTGCTGGAGGACCACTCTAGCATTATATCCCCAATTCGAGGTAGCTATGAAGCTCAGCAGGGAAGAGAAATTGTTTCTAGGGTGGATTCTTGAGTGGCACATGTGATTGATTGTTCACTTTCTGGACAACCTGAAACAAAAAGTGGCTGGGTGCATGGATATGCACCAATTTGTAAGCAATTCCTGAATGGTTAGCCAAATAGCTAAGCCAAATATTTAGCTCAAAATAAGTGAATCACTGGCAAGAAAATTTTTGAAAGATATTTGTAGATGGACCTTTAAGAAGGGGTCCAGAGCAAAATGACTATCGTCTCATGTGATACTCACAAGCGATCTCTCAGCAGAAGGATACGGGGTGATTTAGTCAGTGGATGTTGTTCAGTCTCTTTCACCAATCATCCTTCCCAGGGAGGAGCAGACAGTATCTGGTAGCAGATGGATAACATTTTCCCCATTTAGTTATGGAAGAGGCAGTATTTCCTCCTTGCTAGAGTAGATACTTTCAGGATATGGACTTGTTTTCCCAGTCTTTCTTTACTTCTTACAAAGACACCATCAACTGACTTTTGAATTTTATTCTCTGACTTCACGTTCAACTGATTTTTTAATATTATTCCACTCAACATTGACTGTGATCAAGGAATTTCATTTTGTACCAAAAGATGAGAGCTGAGAGTTTGACCACTGGTCTTACCATGTTTCCCACCACCCGAAAGCAACTGGCCTTAGATAATGGTAGAATGGACCAATGGAAGACTCATAACAGTAATTGACAGACAATACTCTATGAAGCTGCACTACTCTCCCAAGAGAGGAAGTACAGAGCCAGACTGTAGTCAGTGGGGTACCTCTCATTATCTTTCTCAAAGGCCATTTGAAATTGGGTCATATAGATCTATCAAAGCTCAGACTTTTCATGAACAAAATTTCCATCATGTTCATCAGCAAAAAAAAATCTGAACAAGCTGAAGTTCTAATTGAGGGCAAAAGAAACATGAAATATATAATAAAGAAATTTATTAATACAAAAAATGGCCTTCTGGCTAATTATAAAAACAAGTATTATAGTAGCTATACATGTATTTGTATGTGTTTTTTTCTTAGATAGGTGTTAATGTATACTGATCAACTTTCCTTTCCCCCACTATTCATTGATATCTCATATAGAGTATACTGTTGGCAGTTAACTGTATACTTCAATTTTTTTTAGGAAATTAAAATTGGATTGAGACTGACATGGAGGAAAATAGAATATCACTAGATGCTAAAGGCAGTCAGCAGAGGAGATAGAGTCTTCCCTTTTGAGGAGAGGATGAGCTTGTCTGCATATGACTGTCACATTTAAGAATAATAACGAGAGATGCTATTCCACTGCCCATATTCTGGCTCCATTGGTCACAGGTTCAAAACACATACTTCCTCTCACTGTTGGCGAGAAATCCAATCATGGAAGGATGGTGCATGTGGATGTTGAGAACCTCACGCAGTGGACAGCAATGGGTTCCTTGAACCAGCTCTCTTGACATTCATTCTAGCTCCCAGCCCATCCTGCAAAGGCCAGGAAGACAAAATTTGCATTTCTCAGATTGCACTGCCTTGAGGGACCTGCTGATTGGATGCACTCAGTCCATACTTTAAAACTGGATGAGGTCAGGAGAGAGGCCAGTACAAAGCATCCTTTGTGATGTAGATGATGGAAAGGGCCATTTGTTATCAGCAACCTATTTGGGCAGCTCCTTTTGGTGGCCTGGCAGCTTTCTCAGTTGTGGCCAGGGGCCAGCATTCTGTTACTTTGTGTTCTGTTATTTGTGTTTAGCCCCAGTGGCAAAACTTCCACTCCCATTCACAGCAGAAGAAAATAAGACCCAGGGAGGGTCAGGGACTTGCTTATGGTGGCACATTCAGCAAGCAGTAGGCCTGCTGTTTGAACCCAGGACCTTCTGGCTCCAGGGTACCAAACCATCATGGCCTTTCAGGCCACAAGGGCATTTTGTGATTTCACATTGTTAAATACAAATATGGTATTTATTTTTAGCCCTAAAATACAATTGTTTTCAGAGGCAAAGGGTCACAATAACTCATCACACCAATGTGTTTTCCAAAAGTTTTTGGAAGGTGCCCTTTATATAACAGGTTATATAAGGGTGCCCTTTATATAACACTCAAGTATTCTGAGAATCCCTGGCACAGAGGTGGCAAATAAAGACCAGGGGTCTATGCCCAGGAACCTACAGCAAAAGTAGAGGTTATATACATATATAATGTTTGGCACAGTCTCAGACACACAGTTAGCCATATCTATTATGCACTGCCAAGAGTCATTGATTGCCAACAAAGTCCTTCTTTGAATGGACAGAAAACACCTTTCCATAAAGAGAGTGAAGAAGTAAAAGAGTGCTGTCAGAATGCACAGTCCACAGTCTCTCAGACACAATTGTGGCCCCTAGTGACTCCTGGCAAAAGAGAGGTGTTGTCTGCTTTAGCAAGAGCTTTTAATTTGATGAACAGAGGAATGCTGCAAGTCATCCTTGGATGAGGGACTTATAATCAGCATCCATGATATTCTCTTACATTATTGGGATTTGGGCATCCAAACAGGACATGCAAACTAAATGTACTGGAGAAACAATGGGCAAGGATACATGAGATGGGGATTGCCCCAGTAAATCCGTGATTCATGGACACCAAAGAAATAGGCCATGCTTCAAGCTCATCTTGAGGAACCTGGTCTGTCAAATGTTTTTTCAGTTTTATTCTCCCAGCATGAAGTTTCTACTTTTTTGCCTTACTCTGTTCTCCAATACCCTCAAAGATGCCCATGTCTTAATCTCCAGAATGTTGTATGGCAAAAAGAAATTGAAAGTGCAGATGGAATTTATGTTGCCAATAAGCTAATAAGGAGATTATCCTGGATTTATCTGGGTGTACCCAATGTAATTACAGGGTCTTTAAATAATGAAGACAGAGGCAGGGTGTCAGGACCAGAGAGATGGCATTGTGAGAAAGATTCAGCTGGCCATTGATGGCTTTGAAGATAGAAGAAGCCATGTGCTGAGGAATATGGAACTTCCACAAGAGGCTGAGAAAGGCAAAGAAATGGATTCTCTTTCAATCTCTCCAGAAGCAATAACTTTCAAATATTCTTGTACATCCTGCTATACACATACGTTTATACATATGTAAAATGTGTGAATAATGCCAACTTTTTGATAGACCAATAGAGGTTAGAAGATGGCATATTTAGAATGCTGAAAGAAAAAAAAATAAAGGAGGGTGCTAAAATGTTATACCAATAAATATAAATTAAATGGGAAAATTTTTTTACAAAGCACAATTTACCAAAAGTAACAAAAAATGAAACAATATCTGAATTGTCATACATGTATTGAAGAAATTAAAAATGTAATGTTACTCTTTCCTACAAAATAAAATTCCATGGCCAAATCCTTCATTGATGAAAACCTTCCAAACATTTAAGAAGAAAATGGTACTAATTTTACATAAACTCAAAGACAGAAAAAGAAGAAATAATTCTCAGCTCATCATATAAGGCCAGCTAACCTAGATATCAAAGTCAACAGCAAAAAAGAAATCTTATAGTTCAGTCTCTCTTATAACAATGCAAAAATTATAAAGCATTAATGGGTCAAAACTGGAAGCTAACAAAAACAAAACAAAACAAAGAAAACAATAAAAAATCCAAATTGGGCTTTTTATGACATTGCAAGGTTGATTTAATATTCTAAAAATTAGTTAATAAATTCATCACACTAAGAATATAAAAGAAAATCATATGATAATCTAAATATACACAGAAAAAGCATCTAATAAAATTCAGTACTCATTCATTATAAGAAGAAAAAATTTAGAGTAAGGATTAGAAGGGAACTTCTTTAAACTGATGAAGTAGCTTAAGAAAGAAAAGAATAACTCTAGGACAGACATTGCACCTAATGGTGAAATATTAAAAGCGTTTTCCCCAAACCAAGAGTAAAATAAATATTCTTAGAGTCGTCACTTCAATTCAACATTATATTAGAGGTAGTTATGAGTACAATAAGGCAAGAAAAATAAACAAACTATCAGACCAGCTACTGAGGAGGCTGATGTAGAGGAATGGCAAGTTCAAGTCCAGCCTCAGCCACTTAGTGAGAACTTGTCTCAAAATAAAAAATGAAAATGGCTAGGGATGTAGCTCAATAGTTCCAGAAAACACAACTTACAAAAAAACCACAAAACACAATAGAAAATCTGAATTGTCTTACATGTATTAAATCCCCAGTACTCAAAAAATGCTATCAGAATTAATGATAGTGAGAAGTAAAATTGATATTATTTACAAGTAACATGGTTGTATACATAGAAAATCCAGAAAAGAGATATAGAAAAATTCATTAGCAGCTGGGCGTGGTGGCGCACGCTTGTAATCCCAGCATTTGGGAGGCTGAGACCGGAGGATCTGGGTTCGCGGCCAGCCTCAGCTACCTAGTGAGGCACTCCGCAACTTAGTGAAACCTGGTTTCAAAATAAAGAATAAAGGGGAAGGAATCCAAAATGGCGCCTGAGTGAAACAACCTTTCCCAGGCGCTGTGATTTCGAATAAAATTTACCATAAAAAGAGCCTTTTAACTGAAGGAAATAACAACGAAAAAAGCGATATTCAAACCTCAACTTTAAAAAAAGCCCAGAAAGCAGAGCAGGCCGACCAAGGAAGTCCACCACCATGCCCCGGGGCAGGCGCCCGGCGCCGCGGTGCCAATAATTCCAGCTGTGGAGCCGGGACTTGGAGCTGTGGTGATCAACCAGAAGCCGTAAGCTACAAACTCCACACAACGACCAGGCAGGTGTGGAGCGAGCACCCCCAGGACCCTACACTCTACACAGGCGGGGACCCCTGAAACAGCCACAGCGACGGGAACTCATGGGACGGGACAAACAGCGTAAGCCCCTGCGGGTCTGCCGCCCCTGCGGGTCTGCCGCCCCTGCGGGTCTGCCGCCCCTGCGGGTCTGCCGCCCCTGCAGGTCTGCCCCTGCTGCTGCGCGCCGCTGCAGAGAGGGAACAGTGACTATCTACACAGCAGAGCTTGAAGTAGGGCTTCCATGGACACAGTTCCCTGACAGAAGGAAAGTGAACCAGAGGGGATGAAACGTGATTGGGGCAACGAGAGGCACTGAAAAAAGCCCAGGAGGAAGAGGGGAGACTGCTCGCATGACAAACCAGCTGCCATCTTGCTACCAGCCCCGCCCAGCCAACTTCCTGTCAACTATCCAGACGGTCAGTGACCTCTGGTGCCCCCCAGCGGACCGGAGGAGGAACAGGCTGAGCAGCACGGATCCGTAAGTCTGCACCTCGAAGGTGCGGGAAACTTTATACGAGGGATGGACTCAAACACCCGCCCTTCTAGAGCTTAGGAACATAAGGGTGGAAGAACCCAGTGCATGAAGGGCACCTGGAAAAACCTGGCATTTAGACTGCACACCTGCCAACAGCAAAGGCAGGGAGAGAGACACAACCAGGCCCTTTGGAGAGCCCAGAGACAAGCTAACACCAACAAAACCCCCTGCCTGCATTGACAAAGAAAATTAAAATCCCAGAGACACATTCGAAAATTTAATCTTGATATTTATGAACTAGCAGTGTCCGTTTTAGTGACTGGTTGCTGTTTTTAGACTTTGGGGTCTTTTTTGTTTTTGTTTTTGTTTTTTTGTGTTTGTTTTTGTTTTTTAGTATTAAGTTGTATCTGTTTTTAACCTGTTTTTATTTGTATTGCTTTGATTCTTTTATGTTTGTTTGGATGATTACTTGCTTTGTAATTACTTGCTTAGGTTGTTGAATCTCCTCCTTATCCCTTTTACAAGCTCTCCCTCCAACTATATTCCTCTCCTTACACTTTACCTTCTCTCTTTTCTTTTCCTCTTTTTCCTGTCTCATACCAAGGCCATCTCATATTTCCACACTCAAAACTCTATATTCACTACCAGATTCTCCCGACAGATATAAACTCAAGAGCAAGGGAACCATGGGAAGGAAAAATAACAAAGAAACAATGAGCTACCACAACCCCTCAATAACAGATCTCACCAACCCAGAATGGCAGAGATTACCAGAAGAACAATTCAGATCTCTAATACTAGAAACAATACAGAAT
>PVLC010047035.1:0-11204 GCA_004027655.1 Graphiurus murinus
AAAAAAAATTAAAAAAAATAAAATTTTCATCGCTGAGGCTTCCTTTAAAAAAAAAAAAAAAAGAAAAGAAAAGAAAACTCATCATCTTTCTAGGGGCCAAGAATTCCACTAACCCATTTCTTCATATTTCCACTAAACTATTTCTCCACTTTTATATACATTATGTTCTATAACACTAATAACTAGTCTTTCCTATCGTTTTATCCTCCCTCCCTTCTTTCTTTCCTTCCTTCCTTCCTTCCTTCCTCCCTCCCTCCCTCCCTCCCTTCCTTCTTCTCTCCCCTTCCCCCCTCCCCTCCTTCTGGATTGAACCCAATGACATTGTACCTCTAATCTATACCCTAGTCCTATTTTATTCTTCAGTTTGAAACAAGTTTCACTAAGTTACTGAGTTTGGCCTCCAATATGTGATTCTTCTGTCTCAACCTCCCAATTACTGGGATAACAGGCATGTACCGTCACACCAAATCATGCCAAGCTATCCTTTTTTTTTTTAACTGCTTTGTACCATTGTCATGTTATTTATTACATCCTGGGCTACAAGATATATGGTTCATTCATTTATTAATTCAGCAAACATGTACTGAAGATCTACTATGTGTCAAGCATTGTGTTAGGCACTGAGAAAGAGTTGTGAATTAAACCAACAAAAAGTAAATATGTGTATTTCTTCACAAAAACAAGAGTTCCTATGGACTAGGTCTATGACGTTGTCCATTCTTGGAGTGCATCAAAAAAATTAAAGCAACAGATTTTGAGTTGGACTTTGTAAGTTGAGGACAAGATTTAACAGAAATAGAGAAGTATTTCAAGAGATTTAAAATTGTTTTCAGTATATTAAGATCTTTTCATAGATAATCCTTACAATATCTCTTTGCAGAACGTAACACGATCTCAATATTGCAGATGAAGAAGATGTGACTTGCTGAAGGTGGAACAACTAATTTTTCTCACAGAGTATTTTTAGCACAAAAGTCCATACTCTTAGCCATAACTTATTTTAATTATAGATAATAAGTGAGTACAAAGCTTTTACCTTGTCAATGATTAAATACTTGATCTAGTTCACCTATGTTAATTTGCTAGTCAAAAGGAGCTATTCTATATGAGTGTGGCACAGTGCCATTATGACTTTAAAAAACTGAAATTTATAATGTGTATAGGCAGGAGTGTCTCTGGATAACTATCTAAAGGTAAAAGATAATCATAAAATATTGATTCCTGCTTGTAATTCTATGTATTAACTATTTCTTTCATCATATTTGTAAAACATGTTGTTTACTATATTTTCATTTTTTCTTATATTTGTTGATTTTTTTCTAATTGATGTTTATTGTAGAAATCTCAAATCACATCTGAAAATAAGTTGCCTCTGACATAGATGATTTTTCTTTGAATATAATCTGGTTTTTTTTTTATTTTAGAAGATTACATATAATTTTTTTTTCCTGAGGACAAGGTTTCAAGCTGGCTCCTGCTGCCAAACTGCTAGTAATAGAGAGTTCTCCAAAGCTGAACTTCATTTCCAAATCTTCATTGTAAATTTTCATGTTTTTCCTTGCATTATTTTTGGTCTCTTCATTTACTACGATCCCATGATATCTTAGCTGTGGCAACTCTTAATAGGGGTGTCTCCAGTCATAGATATTTATACAATTCAATGTATTCTTTGTGTGTGTGTGTGTGTGTGTGTGTGTGTGTGTGTGTGTGTGTGTGGTACTGGAGATTGAACTCAAGGGCATTCTACCTCCGAGCTATACCCCCAGCCCTATTTTTTATTCTTTATTTTGAAACCGAGTCTCACTAAGTTGCGGAGTGCTTCATTAGGTAGCTGAGGCTGGCCGTGAACCTGGATCCTCAGGTCTCAGCCTCCCGAATGCTGGGATTACAAGCGTGCACCACCACGCCCGGCTTCAATGTATTCTTAAATAGGAAATTCTTGAAGATAAGAACAATGTAATATTAATCTCTATATTCACAGAATCCAACACAAGGGAGGTTCAATAAAGTTGACTTAACAGAGGTATTAAATATGTCAACAAATTGGGAAATTATGCATTCAATAATAGCAGAGAGATATAGAGATGGTGAGTGCTGGAAGTATAGATTTGGTGCTGACATTGTGAAGTGAGAATTTTCATATAACACCTGCTGAAGGAATTTATATTATCACTATATGCCATTCTCACTATAATTGAATAGTACTTCATCTGGGGGTACTATCCCACTGTTGTCATTTGCAGCCTCCTCTACTTCATAAGGTGGAACAGTTAGAAACAATTAAAGGACTAGCTCTTCTGGTAGAATAAGGTCAACATTCTAATTCTTTTCAATGCAACCAAACTTAAACTTTCTACCAGTAGAGGTAGGTAAAAGGCAACATTTTTACTCTGAGTTTTACCTCAAGCCTGGAACATTTTGTTCAAATGAGAATTTTTACTGCTTCTTTGCATCCAAGTATCTTTTCATCCTTATTTCATACTGCTCAGGATTCAGCACTACATTTTTGTGTTGAATCTGTATGTCCCTTGATCTCTGATTTATCTCAATCACCTTTGATCTTTACTTGAAATTTTACAAGACTTTTCCTAGTTCTTTTCTTGCTAAAATTATTTAACAGTAACCAATATATAAAATTCCTCACTGGTTTTATATAGCCTTGACTCTGAGGTCCTGATATCTACATTCCAAATAAGCAGAGGTGTATTTTACCAAATATTTTTCCAAGCCTAATTGAGTGAGTCCTCCCATTTGCCATATTGTTCCTCATCACCATCCACATACCAAGACTAAAAAATAAATCAAGTCCCAAATATATTTATTATTTTTCAAATAGAATTCCATTTAAAGTATTAAATTTTATAAAAAATAAGATAATACTAGCTAAAATAACTGTAAGATTACCTTGGTATAAAAAATAGGTTTTATTTCTTGCTCATACAAAAATACAAAATGGCAAAATGAATGTCCTTCATTGGTATGTGTCTCTTCTCTGTCATGACTCATAAAACCAGAGTTTTTTTCTACTTTGTGTTGTGTCTCTCCAATCTTAAATATATGGGTTTCAAAGTTACAGTTTTCACCTGCATCAAGAAAAAAAATGGAGCCAGGCATAGTGGCACATGCCTGTAATTCCAATACTTGGGAGGCTGATACAGGAGAATTGAAGGTTCCAGGCCAGCTTCAGCAAGTTATTGAAATCTTGTTTCAAAATAAAAGATAAAAAGGACTGGAGGGGTAGCTCAAACATAGAATGCTCCTGGAATCAAGCCTCAGTATCAAACAGGAAAAAGGAAGGAATGGAGGAAAGGAGGAAGAAAGGAAAGATGGAAGGAAGGAAGGAAGGTAGGAAGGGGGGAAGGAAGGGAAAAGAATATGGAGGCTCACAGTTAATGCTTGGAAATGCCTATACCATTTCCACTCCCATTCCATCAGCTAGAACTCAGTCATACAGTTCCATGTAATCACAATAGAGACAAAAAGAAGAGATAATGGAATTTGGAGCATGCATTCTTATGTCTCTTCAGCAATGTATAATAAAGCTACTTTTTTGTATGACATTAGATACATACAACATTGCTTAAAATAGTGATTAATAGCTGAAACTACTCTAGCCGACTTCTTGGAGGAGATGGTACTAAAGTTATGACTTAAAGGATAGGCATAATATGGAATGGGAGTACTAGGGGAAATACAGGCATAGCAAAGTCATGAGATGAGATTGATGACAATCTACTTCTCTTTGTGGATTGTAATATCGTCCTGCTCTGTTTCACAAAGTTACACATGTGAGATTTTTGACCTTGATAACATCATTACAATGGATGATAACATTTATTTTGGAATTATGGTTATAGTTTCAGAGGGCAAAGAGAAGAGTTACACCCCTTGTGTGTGACTAACTTTTCAAGGAGTTCACAGTGCAAAATATGGAGAGTTCCTTGAGTTGAAGGATAGAGCCACAGTCTAAACTCATTCCCCGTTTTGTTATTTCCTCTCATGGGCTATTTAAACAGTCTCAAGAAAAGAGTTGTAAAGAACAATTATTATATCAAAGTGATGAGCAATTTTAAATATTGACTTTTTTATTCAAAGAAGTTTGCTAGCAGATTCATGTATACCTACACTGTATAAAAAGTCAGAGTATATCATAAGCAAATCACCAAGGACTCACTGTTTTAGGTATCACCTTGTAGCATTCTTGAAATCAAAGCTACTGGATCTTTCTCAACTTGAGTGCTTGGCCAAGGACAAAGATCTTTTGTCAAGAACCAACTATCTCTGATAGCTTCATCTTGGTAATAGGTGTCCATTATTTTTTATTTTTATATACTATTCTGTGAATTGCTCAGAATTTAAAAATGTTAAATAGCCCAAGAGAATGCCTATTCTAAAGCATCAATGTTATACACAATGTTGGAATCAGATATTCAGTGATTTATCTAGTTATCCAGGTAAATTTTAGAACTTTTTAAACTTCAGAACTATTTTCAATATTTTTATATTTTACTTTGAAACAAATTCTCACTAAGTTGGGGAGGTCCTCATTAAGTTGCTGAGGCTGGCTAGGAACCTGCAACCCTCCTGCTTCTGCCTTCCAAGTACTAGGATTACACGCATGTGCCATCACATCTTCTCCATAATCTTAAACTTCTCTGTCTTAGTTAGCCTGGCAATATTTGTTCTTCTCCATTTCTAAAATTCCCAACATTAATGCCAATAAACAATAAAAATTCATTCTTAACAACTTTCTCAGAGTTTTCATGTGGAGAAAAATTATTGTTAGACAGTTGATGCAAAATTTTATTTTGTAGGTGAATTATTATAGAAGACAACTACTAAACATTTCTGGCTCACACATTTGCAAACTATCTGTCTAGCACTAAAAAAAGTTCTAAAATTCATCAGCTTAAAACATTCTAACTTATTCTTGTTCATTCATTTGTAGGTCAGAGTATTCTGGGGATCAAGGAAAGTTCCAGGTAGTATCCATGTCTGCTCTATGAGTGTCTTACTCTTCTTAGACCAGCAGCTGACTGAGCATGTTCTTACAGTTGAAGACAAGAGAGAAAGGCCAACACTGTGAGAGAGTATATTCCAAACCTCTGCAAAATCCACTCTGCTAATGTGCCACTGTACGAAGCATGTCACACAAACGTCAGGAAATACAGTCTTTCACTGAGAAGTCATACCTTAATGTATAGGCATGTAATGACCTTTTTTTTTTCCTTTCTGAGATAATGGATATACTCAATAAAGGATTACCATAGGCTACCTTTACCACATATACCTACTTCATGGAACTTAGACCAACACACTTCAGCTGTCACTGTCAGAGATGAGATTTCCATGTTCCCACACAAAACCAAACCCTCTCTGAGTTCTATGCTCTATTGCCTCTTTCTTCATTCGAGAATGCTGCTCCAGTAATTCTGCCATCTCTCTACTACACCATTAGTTTTCAACTCTATTTAGCTATTCCTATTGGAAATCACACATATTCCTTTAATTTTTTTTGTACAAACTAATCCTTTGATCCAACGTCCTCTATCAAATCCCACCCTTTGCTACCTTTTCAAATACTACAGACACTTGTTTTGACTATTTCATTTGTTCTCCTCCCAATCTCTTTTAAACCTATTTCAGATTTACATACATATTACACATTTAGTAATTAGTCATTTGGAATTGTACAAAGGCTTCCTATCTCACGTGTGTGATGTTTAATTTAACTTATCAATAAACGCAGAAAGATAACAAGGATATGAGCCTTAAGTAAATGGAGAATGCCAGGCTTTCCTGAAGTGGATCAGATCCTACAAATTTTATTTATTTATTTGTTTTATAATTTTATTGGTTCATTGTTATTATACACAACAGTGAGAATCATAGTGATACATTTTATATGTACATACATTTTTGGTCTCTTTCCTTTACCATATTTTCCCTTTTTCTCCTGTCCTCCCTCCCTGTACATGATAGATTCATAATGACACATCCATCTTTGCACATTGAATTATATGGTTTGTCTCCTTCCCCATACACCTCCTCTTATTTTAGTGTTTATAATGGCCATTCCTAAAATGCAGGGGTAAATGCTAGACATCAATAGGTTCCATATGTATGACTTTGATGGTACAAGGGATAATGATGCAGGATCAAGAATGTGATTTAAGTATATACACAATAAACCCAGTGTGCATGTTCATGTAATTTGCATGTGTCTTTGTGCATGTATTTGTATCATATAAGTATGTATGTTTTTATGTGTATTCAAGAATAAAGAAAAGAGCCAGAAAGTATATATGCAAAGGTGTGTAATCTACTTTTTATCGGGGTATATAAGATTTGGGAACATTTCTTAGTTTCTTTTTTTAAAAATATGCTTGTATTTTCTGTAATGTAAATTTATGTAAATAAAAATTCATGGTTTAGACATATATTTAGTGGCTTGTTGATTCTCCAAACATGTAAACATGTTTGTTTGATAGAATATATTTTCTAAAGTAGTTGCAAAAATATCTCTCAATCACATACTCTTCTTCTGATATGACCAACAATTCATTCACAGGGAAATAATATGTTTTTCTGCTTCTTGATTAGGGGTAGCTTTGTGACAATGGCAGAAATAAAGGTATTTATCTTATGATACTGTGTTATGGAAACCATTGCAACGTTCTCTTGATTCTCTTAGGGACACTTTTGGATCAGCCAGCATACTCTAAAAAATCCCTAGGTGCCTTGTAGAAATGTTTACATCACAATATTTCTTCTGTTTCTGTAATAGTATAATTCCTTAGCCTCCTTCCCACTATGGATATAAAAACACACCAACATCCTAAATAGGGATACTGATTCAAGTGGTAAAGTCCAATATAAGTATTTTATAATTAATCACAAGATAAAATTTATGCTTGATATTAGGTTTGAAAAAAATTGCAGGGTTTCATACAATCACAGGCTATACAGATTTTACAGCTTCATCAGCTGATTTCACTGATTGCATCATGAGCACTGAAGTGGCAAAATGCTATGTTGCCACTTAAACAGAGCCATAGCCACCCTTGTGCTAAATGCAAAGTAACTGAACATGCTTCACTTGATGGAATGTCATATGTAAAAATATCAACTGTGTGCATGTATGTTTCTATCACTTTGAAACTCATTATGATGTATAATTACAATGTATTAATACATGTATGTTACTACTACTAATAATAGTTACATCAAAATTGTTCAATGAGCTGGGTGTGATGGTACTTGGGAGACTGATACAGGAACATGGCAGGTTTAAGGCCAGCCTCAGCAACTTGGCGAGAGACTCTCAACAAGCTAGGGAGACCTTGTTTCAAAATAAAAATTAAAAAGTCTTGGGGGCATACTTTGGAGGCAAAATGCCTCTGGCTTTAATCCCTAGAACCAGAAAAAAAATGTGTATCAAGAACACTGTAGATGTGTGAGAAATAGCAGGAGTTTTGGAAACAGATGGACTAGAGTTGAAACCTGACTATACTGTTTGTAACCTTAATGGTTAGTCTAATGTTTTAAATTCTTAGCATGTGTTGCCTTTAAAATAGGTCCAATATTCCTTGACTCTGGTCATTAGGGTAGAAAAAAGGAAATTGCTTAATGTTCCAACATGTGGCTTGGCATGTAATTATATTAGGCAAGTGGTAGTACTTTCTTCCTTTCCAATTATTTTTTACAACATTTCATGTATTCTGAGGACTGTACACACACACACACACACACACACACACACACACACACACACACACACACACTGAAGATTTATTTTGCTGTTGTTGTCATGCTTAACATCTTCCCAAAACAATTTCCAGTCTCTTTAACTCAGTTGAGACATGATCTGAAATGGATATTGCATGACGAGTTTAATAGAAATAGATTAAGCTGAACCACATAAAATTCCTATTTTTTGAAGTAAAGATAGCCAATATTCAACAAATTCAAATTCATAGAATGCAGCTAAGAGATTATACTGTAAGTGGGAATAAAAATGAAGTAGAGAAGAGAAGTGCATAGGTTTGAAAATAATGAATAAGATCCTGAGAGATTGATGGTGGAAAAGACTTTTGAGAATGAAAAAAGTCAATTGCAGATCATCTGATATTCCCAGTGACAGAGATAAAATCAGCCATCTTTGCTAAGCAAATCCATATCACAAGAAGGGAAATGGTTAGATGCTTATCAGGAGCTGCTTATTTTTATCTGTTTGATCCAGTTGCAATCAGTCTCTGTGTACTGCATAGAACAGTGGAATACCACTGAGCACTTCCTTGTTCACAAATAGCATTCATTTTTCCTTGACAGAGAGTTTGTAAAGGAAGACTTATTAAGACAGTGGACTTATTCCGATCAAGTCATCCACTATAATTTCCAAGGCATAAGGTATGCTTATGCTAATTCCTAAGCTGTGTGTATCAACAACAGAAAAATGATTATTTGGTGTATTATATTAGTTCCATGATATATTAAAGTATAAAAAATGGCAGCCTTAGATGCTAGTTCTAACCATCATAGATAATGAAGAAATCTACTAAAAGAGGGACAAATATTATGTTTTCTCATGTCCCATGAAGAATTTAAATAACATGTACATTGGGGTCAGAATAAACTCTACACATACATATTCTTTTGTTTATTTTTTCATTTAATTTCTTACACTTGAGAGAATAAATCAACAATAAACTATTTAATAATTAATTTTTCAGATAGATTTAATGATGATGCTTTACATATTCTTAGATTTTTTAACACTAACAATATAACTCAAATTATATATTCGTAGGGCTCATTTAGTTTTATGAGTGTTTTTGAAGGATATATAAAACATTTTCTTGGAAGATTCATTTTCCCCCCAAACTTTCTCTGAATTTACGTTATTGAGAAGTCCCCTGATTGTATATTCCCTTTCACCTCTAAAAGCAGCCAAGACCCTTTGTTTGAAAGTGAAATGTGGAGTCAGGTGTGGTGGCTCAAGCTTGTAATTGCAGTACTTGGGAGACTGAAACAGAAGGATAGCAGGTTCGTAGTGAGACTCTCCTCAACCTAGTGAGACTCTGCTTCAAAATAAAAATAAAAAATAAGGCTGGGGTAGCTCAGAGGTAGAACGCCCTGAGTTTCATCCCCAGTACCAAAAAAATAAATAGATAAATGATGGATAAATAAATAAATAAATAAAGTTAAATGCATTTAACTTTTGATATGGGTCGGGGGAGAATGGAAATAAAATAATGAGTATGATTTCAGCTTTATTACCCCATTAATGTATGATGTTTCAATATTTTATTTTTTAAATAAGTTCTACAACCACACAAGTGATATCAATTTAGACAGTAATTAAATTTGCTCTGATAACCAATGCCTTTAAAACAACTATCATAGTAATTTCATTAATGGATTTAAGAGACTATTTTAAGTCATTTATCAAATGACTTAAAGGCATAACATTTTATGTATTCTAAGAAATATATAAAGCTTATTTATTGCTTTTAGGCTATTTTTTAACCAGAGCCATCTTTTTCTTCTGATGTAACATGTGACTAAGTTTATTTTAGGTAATTATATTCCTGTTATTTATGTATCCGAAATCATAAAGGTTCCAAAGTTCATTACAAAATGCTAACATTTAACATTTCAAATAATTGCTCTGTACAATTAGCTAAATTAAATTATTGATTTCTGGATTAATTGTTATTTGCAACATTCTCTCCTTTCTACTGTGTCATTTAATTTTTTCAAATTCATTCTAAAAAGTAATTCTGCAAGATTCATTGGGGACAATTTGTTGTTCTTGGCTTATGTGGTTTGCTCATTATCATGTATATTGCTTGTAATTCTTTTTGAACATGTGTCAAAGATTTTATCCAACTCACTCATTAATTGGGAGACTAATAAAATGATAAAACTGTTCTCTAAGAGAATTTGGGGGGATTGAATTTGTGCACTGTTTTTCTTTAAACAAGACCCAAGATTTCTAGATATAAAATTGGTTAATCTTTCAGAATAAAAAAATCATAAACAAGTTCATCTTTGTTACTAAGTATAAATCATTTGAATCATGTACAAATTTAAGACATATGAATTCCTGAGCCTGAGCCTTAATAAGTAAATAGTAAACATTAAAATCAAGCAATGTTAGAAGACAATAACTCATCCTTGGTTGAGCCTGTGCAATAAAACTTCAGCAGGGCATTTAAAGGACTTGTAGTCATACTGTTGAACCTATTGCAATATTGTACAGTAAACTAAATTAAATTAAATTAGCTACACTCTGTGGAAGGCATTCTGCTAGATTTTTGCTATTTGGTCAGTGCCTTTGAGAGATGCCTATATGAACACCCTCTTTATCTCTTTATTCTTTCCCTCATCTCTATGGATACTATTGATTTGGTTAATATTTTCATCATCTCAATTTTGACCTACAACACTGCCTTTCTTTTGAGGCAAGTCTAAGTTCATTACAGAAATTTTAATTCTCTTTTTTATACTTTTTTCTGGTGAGAACATTTTTTGTATTCTCTTAGCAAATTTCAAATGTGAAATGCAATATTAGTAACAATAGTCATTGTTGTACATTTATTCTAATACATGTGAGATGATATATCTTTGTAGCTTTGATTTTCATTTTCCTGGTGAGTAATGATATTCAGTGCTTTTTCATGTATAATTTTCCACTTTTATGTCTTTTTTGGAAAAAAATATACTTGATTACTTTGACACTTTAAAATTGATTTTCTTGTATATGTGTATGTTTGTGTGTGTTACTGAGTTTTTTTGAGTTTCTGATATAACCCCTTTATCAGATATGTTGTTTGCAAATATGCTTCCCCAATCTGGATGTTCTCTTTGTTAATAAATATAATCTTTCCTATATGTAACCACGAAAGTCTCTCAATTACCAAACATTCTTGAGAAATAACAAAAGTGGTGTCATCCGACTTCCTGATTTTAAACTATTTTTTAAAACTATGATAATCTAAACTGTATTATACCAGCATAAAAGCCACTACATAGAGAAGTGGAAAGTAATTGAGAGTCTAGCAATAAAACTGTGCAAATATAGTCAATTAATATTTGACACAATTAAGAAAGGATAGTATCTTCAGTAAATGATATTGGGAAAATCACATATCTACACAAAACAAAATTAAATTCAAGTCCTATCTTATACCACTGACAAA
>PVLC010047036.1:0-11231 GCA_004027655.1 Graphiurus murinus
CTCATTTAGATAAAATGTAGATAACAAATGTCTCTCCAAAATCTGACTGATATTGCGTCATCTGGATTATGGGAGGGTATTCAAGGTCAGCCCTCAGTATATATGTCACTAGGTTGCTCAATAAAGTTGAACATTTGTTCCCCTTGCAAGGTGTGTGTGTGTGTGCGTGTGTGGTGTGGCGCCGTGTTCTCCCCCCCCCTTTTTTCCTCTTTCTTATTTTCAGCTCCCAGTTGATCGGCAGAAAAGAAAACTGAGGCAGCAGCTGGCCTGCTACAATTTACTGATTCAGTATTTCTCAATGCTCTTAATACAGTTTTTAGAAATGAGATTTGGCCAAAAATATTAGTGTAATTAATTAAATTAATGATATCTACATCCATTCTCAATTTATGCTATCATATCCTCCTAAAACTATTAGAAATGACCATTTATGCCTAAATAAATATGCAAAGTAAAATAAGGAAACAATTTCTGAAGCACACAATGGATAAAAATAAATATAAACACTGAGTTACACTAGAAATATAATTAATGAAAAAAAGTTCTAGTGGTTAACATATAACTACTACTGACGGTTGAGTTCTATCAGAATCTATTTGCATAACCCAGATTTACCACTTTGAGTACAGGAAAGGGTGGTACAGATATGGGAGATTTGGAATTTGACAAGTACCAAGTAGTGAACAGATGCTACAGAGCTAAACAGGAAGAGAAATGCCTTCAAAGGACAGCATGTAATCCACAACAGAACCATTAATCCAAGTCAAAGAGCGAAGAACCTCAATGTGCAGAATGTGAAGGAAAATTCTGGGATCAATGGTTAATGTCTGTATTTTTGCTCTCACACTTCCTAGGTGTGGCCACTCACTGGAGCAAAGGGCAAAGTTCATCACCAATAACAACAGCCACAGTTAATACATAGAATGGGATTGGCAAGTACTTTTGTTCAATTAACAGTAAATTTTCTACAAAACTGGAAGTTTAGGAATGTTTAGTACAAATATGAATCACAAAGTAGATGACTGTAAGATGTCATACCACAAATATAATCAAGCTAGTCAATATAATTCAGAGATGCCAGACTGGCTGCAAAATACAGCTAAAATATATCCTTATATTAACTTGAATGCTTATATTAGGTATAAAATATATTATTTACAATATTCAATGTGTGAAACATACTCATGGATTTGCTAGATATGTGTGTTTTCAATATACCTTAATATCTAGGAATTTACTGGTCTGTCATCAAATTTCAGTTAGTCACTAAAATGGCATCATCAGCTTGCTTGATTTCCAATACCTTTTTTTAATCTATACTATCAGGACTAGTGTTTTCAATAAACATTTGTTTAGTGGCAATTGTGTATCTACCTAGAGTTTCACATCATGCTAAATGAAATACAGCCCACATCTTGTGTGTTTACAGATCTAGAAGAAGAGGCAGATAAGGAGATAGCCAGTTATTACATTTTTTTAAAAGCTTGCAATCAGTATTATGGAGAAACAGGACAAAAGTTTCTCTCAGATCAGGAAAATATTTTATGTGGTGTTGATAATTTAAAAATTTTACTCAGAAAGAGAAACTTTCTCCATCAGGTGATTACTCTAATAAGAATGCATTTAAAGCCATGCTTTGCCTGTTTTTTAAGTCCAATGTAGTAAACTAAATATTTTATTTTATTTCTTCAGATTTGCAGTACAGTTGTATACATATTGTAGTATGCATGCTTTCTAATTTTCAAAATGTTTTCACCAGTAGTAAATATCTTCATCCTCAGAATAAATATCAGGTAGATAAGAATTATAAGTGAGAATGAAAACATAAATTATCTGAAGATATTTCTGTATCTTCACACTTGGATAAAGAAAAAGCAAAATAAACATAGTTTTATTCATTTTAAAGTGAGAAATGTGTGGAAACCATGATGTTTTATAAGACTGCATGAATTTTAATTATATGAATTTATCAAAGAAATTTAGATTTTATAAAAACATACTTATATGTGTTCAATTGCTACCCAAATAACAAGTGCAAATAAAAGAAGCAAGAAAACAATTCACATGGAGTAACTGATGTTCAAAGGAAAACTTAAGAGCTCATTAAGAAATCAAATGATTAGAACACCAGCATACATAAATGGGCACACCATAGCTACAAATAAATTAAATACTCTAATATTCATTGGTTGCCAGGAGTTGAGAAAGTTTATATAATTATGAATTTAGTGAAAATATCCACCAGCTGAGGAAATTCCTATTATATCCAAGTAAATTCCAGCTTGATGGAGCTTAATCAGTTGTATCATCAGGGACAAAACAAGTATCTGTAATTCTATTCTCCTAAGGAAACAAACTAAATTATAGCTATTAAATCCATGGCTGTTGTATCAAGCAGAATGATGCCTGCTGATTAGTTACAGAAGTTCTGGTACAGTTGTCACCAAGGGTCCACTTGATATCAGGCAACTTGGTATTTTGCATGTATGATAAATTGGCACATTACAATTGATCTAAAAACATCTATTTTAGATTGAATTATTTTAATATTTAAGATCTTGCAAAGTCAGAATGGGATGAAGTGTCAACTCTAATATGTAAAAGGAACCTATCAGAGGCTTTAAAAATCATTTTAAATAGAAGGGAGAAACACAAAAAAGATCTTTTTCATATAATCAGAACTGAATTGTCTGTGATTAAAACTACCTAGATAAATTGAAATAAAACCTTAAGCACTTAGGTGATAGATGGAAAGACACTGGGATAAATAGAAATCTAAACTATTCTACCTAATAAGTTCATGTGGATTTGGGGATGACTAGAACGAAATAAAATAGCTGAAGTATATCGGGAAATGCAGATGATTTTAAAGAACTAATAAGAGACCATTAGCTCTTAGATAATAAAAGGAAAGTAAATTTTAAATAATTTACATTGCAATGTTTATCCCTTGCTCATTCTTATCTGATGAGAACATTAATATCCATAGTAGTGATGTTGTAATAATAAAAAATATCATATAGCTCAGCATGGGGCTGGATATATTCAAAGGTTTGTTTTTAAAATTAATGGCTGAATTTCTCCATAATAACCATTCATTTTTGTATAGTATTCTACTTTAAGAAATTGCATGGCAATCACCCAATACCAAAAATGGAAGTTGTGTTAGACTCTTCTCTTTCCTTATGCATATATCTAATTTTTAAACACTTTCTTAAATTTATACCCTTTGCTTTTTTTTCTGATGTAGTTACAATTTTATCGTATCTTTCTGAATCAATAACTTTCAAAAGTGTTGTCCTTGACATAGTCATCTCAAATTTTCCCTTCTCATTTCTTCCATGTGATTTATCTTGAGTGGAGGGTTGGCCAACCCACTTTTTTGCTGAGAAATCTTTAGAAACTTTCATTTAAAACTGCTCTTTTACAAGACTTGAGTTTTCCATATATGGATAGTCAGTCAGCAAAAAATGGTGGATTTGAAGCAAATTCTTTCCTGTTCATTTTGTCAGTGAAATCTCTCTCTCTCTCTCTCTCTCTCTCTCTCTCTCTCTCTCTCGTCTCCCCCTGCCACCCTCCATCCATCTCTCCTTCTCTCTCTTGCTCCCTCTTTCCCTCTCTTCCTCTTTTTCTCTCTTAATTTCAACATCATTAATATGCATGGAGTCCTGCTTACAGGAACATTATTGCAGAGAAATGCCCTGGCCTTAAGTATAAATTTTAAGTTACTTAGAATGGCATAAAAGGCCATAATCTTGCCTTTGGCTAAAAATCCAATTACATCTCCCTTTATTCATGACCTTATAATTTATGTTTTACTAATGAAAAATGTTTTAATATGCAAAAATATAGTTTCATGAATTTCTAGACTGGTAAAATTCCTCTCTCTCTTTCTTTGACTGCTATTCCCATATGTAGCACAGTCAGCACTGACAAATTGAATTTTTTTATTGAAAACAATACTTGATATCTGTGAGGCTATGACTTATATGTAGCTTTTGTTCATATATGCATACACACACATACACACTTAAAAGTTACATGGGAAGCCGGGGGTGGTGGCACACTGTTGTAATCCCAGCATTTGGGAGGCTGAGACAGGAGGATTCGCGACCAGCTTCAGCTACCTAGTGAGGCCCTCCACAACTTAGTGACTTATTGAGACCCTGTTTCAAAATAAAGAATAAAAAATAGGGCTGGGGGTATAGCTCAGTGGCAAAATGCCCCTGAGTTCAATACCAAGTACCACAAAAGAAAAAAAAGTTACATGGATCATCTATCTATCTATCTATATATATATCTATATATATATATAGATAGATAGATATATCTATATATATATAGATAGATAGATAGATGATCCATGTAACTTTTTTTATGTACGTATATATGTGTATACATATCTATATATGTATATATAGTGTATATATATCACATATACACTTAAAAACTGTAAACATGTAATTTAAAAATAATTTATTTTTCACACACACACATGCATATACACACACATATATACAAACTTAAAAGTTACATGGATCTAGTAGATCTTTATTTTTTTTATTTTTATTTATTTATTTATTTTTTTGCAGTACTGGGGATTGAACTCAGGGGCATTCTACCTCCGAGCTATACCCCCAGCCCTATTTTTTTATTCTTTATTTTGAAACCGAGTGTCACTAAGTTGTGGAGTGACTCACTAGGTAGCTGAGGCTGGCTGCGAACCCGGATCCTCCGGTCTCAGCCTCCCGAATGCTGGGATTACAAGCATGCGCCACCACGCCCGGGTTTCTAGTAGATCTTTATTAAACAGTACAGTTCAAGCCATTTCATCACACTAAAATTAGCAGTGAATTCTTTCTTGATAGCCTTCAACAGTTCCCACACTAAAGATGAGCTTCTCTTCATTTTTTTTTCCCTTCAACTACATTCCTTAACATTTTTTAACTCTCTGCTCTTTTGTCATTCTTTCCATGAAGACTTTTAAAAATTCCTTTCTTAGGAGAGATGTTTTGAATATTTAGCCTTCTTTGGTCTTACATGCTTCAGAATTTGAGAAGATGGGAATGGAGCTCCTGTTCAGCCTCCACTGTGCTGACTTCTAGAGAGAGTGTGAAGGTGCCTGGAGCTCATGCCTGCAGAGATCACTGTGTCTCATTTCCTTACACATAAATGTGATGGATACATTTTAACCTATCATCTCAAAGCCCTTAAGAAATAACTTTTCCCATATAATACACTCTGGTTTCCTATTCTTAGAAGCACTGGGTATTTTGGCAGTTTGGCTTACTTTGCATGGGTCAGCCCTTTAATGCAAGGAACTCTTACTAAGGAGGATGGATGGCACTTTTACTGCTTAAATTCCTTATTAAAAAAAGATGTAAACCAGGCATGGCAGCCATTCTTTTAATCCCAGTACTTGAGAAGTTGAGACAGGCGGGTCACAAGTCCATGGCCAATCTCAGTTACTTAGTTCCTCCACAACTTAGTGAAAACCTGTTTCCAAACAAAGAATAAAAATAGGGTTGGGGGCGTAGCTTAAATGTAGAATGCAGCTAGGTTCAATCCCCAGTACCACAAAAAAAGGGAAGATTTACAAATAAAGTTGTGAGTTTTTAATAGAAGAAGAGTCTTCATTCAATCCACTAGAAATAAACAGAATGGTACATTAGGAAAAAATATGTTACCTTCCTTCAAAAATACATGAAATTAATTTCAGACTGAAATAAAGTCACAAATATAGACACTTTTCTCTCTTGCTAATGATTATATGACCAATTTTCACAATGGTGCTATAACTCTATGAGTGAGGAATGAAAGCATACCTTTAGTTTACAGAACAAAATAATATTTATAAGTAATTTACTCCTAAATTTAGATAAATAAGAACAAAACTATCACATTTGACTCATTTTTTTTTTTTTTTTTTTTGCAGTACTGGGGATTGAACTCAGGGGAATTCTACCTCTGAGCTACACCCCCAGCCCTATTTTTTATTCTTTATTTTGAAACAGGGTTTCACTAAGTTGCAGAGTGCCTCACTAGGTAGCTGAGGCTGGCTGGGAACCCAGATCCCCTGTCTCAGCCTCCCAAATGCTGGGATTACAAGCGTGTACCAACATGCCCGGCTCATTTGACTCATTTTAAACATTATTAATGAAATAGTTGACTTCAGAGGACATTTTAGCTTAGAAGTATAGTCTCATTTAAAAAATAAATTATGCAGGAAGGGAAGATGGTGACATAGAGGGAGACAACAGAATTCAGTTGCTCTGAGACTCAGAACTCAATCACAGGAAAGAGTACTTTTTGACAAGGAAAGAGATGCAGAAAAAAAAAAAAAAAGTCAACCAAACAAAGCAGCAGAATTAGAGCTAAAAGAAAGAGCAGAGGACTGTAAAGAGATCCACGCATATTACCTGGTGAACGGAGACCATCAGCAGTGGTGCTGTCACCATTTTGGCCAGGTTGCACCAGGGCTGGTACACTTGTAATCTTGTAATCCCAGTACTTGAGAGCCTAGAACAGGAGGATCATAGGTTCAAAGCCAGCCTCAGCAACTTAGCAAGGCTCTCAGCAACCTAGTGAGACTTTGTTTCCAAAAAAGAAATAAAAGCAGCTGTGAACGTAACTTGAAGATAGAATGTCTTTCTTTTCAATCCTCAGTGCCAAAAATCATAATAAATAAATAAATAAATAAATAAATAAATAAATAAATAAATGGAAGGAAAAGGAAAGGAAAGAAAGGAAAAGGAAATGTGTTTTGTGAAGAAAAAGACCTATTTAAAGTTGGAGTTTATATTCACATATATGTGACTTGAAGATATGCAAAAGGACAAGAGAAAAGTATATACTAATTCTATCAAAGATTTTCAACATTGACAAACATTTAAAAATGAGAACCAGAGGGAGAACAAGAGAGTAGAAAGTCCCTCCACAGTCATCAGTGCTATGGTCGGGGAAAGCCATTAAGCCTTTATTTCTACAATTTTCTGTAATAAGGACACATTTTTTATTTCTAAATCTGTAGTGGATTGTTTGAGTATAATGCTTTACCTCAATTCTTAGGACTCATGAGTAGTGACAAAGTGAAAATAATTATAGTATGATGAAAAACTGCTCAGACTGTGATTAATTCTCACTTGCAAACTCACCTCTACAAGTATGTGGCATTTTAAAATTACATAACTTTTTACAGGACTAGAGGGAGGAAGCTGTAGCACAACCAAATATTTCTTTCCGAGACGTTCATGTTGGTAGTAGAATATTTTGCAAGAATTAAGTATTTGAGTAGAAGTCTAAGGTGTATTTTGAAAAATGGTTGTGTATTTTTTTCTGCTGTCTCTATGTCTTACACACATTATAGTCCATTTACAAAAGGTACCTGGTATCAAGAGATTTCAGTCCCAGAAGAGGTACTATGTTTTCAAATAATATTTCAAAATGTCAGTTATTACTGTTGCCAAATTCCACTGCCAACTTAGTCAGGGATTTGCAGAAGTTGAGAATTTGCAATGTTCTCTGACAATGCTTGTTATTTAAAATCATTATATCCAGTATCGTTTCAGAAGATTAAGTCTTAATGAGATGGATTGTATTTTATGTTTCTAAAGATATGAAATTTTTTAGGAGTAATTTCAGTGTCAATTTAATTACTTTTTTAATTCTTATGTATTTCCAGGCAATTAAATTTAATTTTTAAGTTCTACTCCCTTGGTCACTTCATAAGTAAAGTGAAAAGCTTTGTAAATTAAAGTTGTGCTTTACTATTTAGTAAAATTGCAAGAAAATAATCTATTCTGCTAATAGTTGAAGGAGAAAATGATACAAATTTTCTTTGAATTTGAACCTGACATATGGACTCTAAATTGAATAACTTATTTTTATTTAATTTTTCCTCCTATAAGTGAAAAAAAGAAGAAAAAAATTTTAATCATAAGATTTTGTTACAGCCATATTTCTTTGCCTATTCTCAATATAAGTGTTCATAGATGCTAACCCAAATTATTATAAAGTTTTGAATATTCTCATTATTCCATTATCAAGCTATCTTCTAAAGTGGTATTTGCAATGGAACAAGGCAGTAATTCTTGTTTTTGTCACTAGTAACTGCTTGGTTTTCTGAAAGCAGAAATTTAAAAAATTGTAACATTTTGGGTTACATAATAAACTTTTGGGACTAAGCATATATTTTCATACATAAGGAAATTCTGTAGAAAAGTACACAAGAAAACAATTTGAAATTGGCAGAGTACTCAACCTGCCTTAAGTCTATTACATCTATAGTGATCAATAATATAGGTAGAAAAACATTCCTGAACTGTATGTAGTATATTCAAATATATATATTGGAGGCCTGTTATTCAAAGAAAATAGTGTAAATGAACACCATCATATTAATGGATAACAATTACATTAAGTAGATATGTTTGTAAAAAACAATGCCATCCATGACAGTATACATGGAAAAATAATTGATAAACAAGCTCTGGTGTGCACAACACCCTACTTCATGAGCACATAGTCTTATTTCTATTATATTCAGCAAAGTTGCAGTAGACATGAACCATATACAAAAATCAGTACTTATCTACATTTCAGAAATTTACCATCTCAAATCTCCCAAATACATTCTATGAAGTCAACATCATGTTAATACCAAAGTCAAATAAAGACAGCTAAGAAAAGAATAATATATCACTGATGAACTTAAATACAAAACTCCTAAACAAAATACAAAGAGCATTCAAAATCACATCAAGAAAATTATATACCACTATCAAGCTGGGTTCATTCCAGTGATGCAAGGCTGTTTTAACATATGGAAAACATTCCATGTAATTCACCACATAAACAGAACCAAAGACAAAAATCACATGGTCATTTCAATAGATGCTGAAAAAGCATTCCACAAAATCCAGCGAACATTCATGCTAAAAGCAGCACAGAAAATCATAATAAAGGCAGTATACAATAGGCCCACAGCCAGTATCATATTAAATAGAGAAAAACTGTGAGAGTTCCCACTAAAAATGGGAATAAGACAAGGGTGTCCATTATCGCCACTTCTGTTCAATATAATACTTGAGACTCTAGCCAGAGAAATACAGCAAAAGAAGAAAATCAAAGGAGTACAAATAGGAAGTGAAGAACTAAAACTGTCCATTTTTGCAGATTACATAATACTTTACTTAGAAGATCTAACAAATTCAATCAAAGGGATTATGCACCTGATCAATAAATTCAGCAAAGTGCTGAGATATAAAATCAATCTTAAAAATCAGAAGCATTCTTGTATGCAAGCCATAAATCTGCTGAAAAAGAAATATAAACAAACATTTCCACTTTAGATACATTTTTATGAGTAAAATCTTTCATTCTCTAGCTTCTAGGTTATGCCCATTCTGCCCTTGATATCATTTTTGGCAGTAGGGTCATGATCTTTGTAAAAGAGGCACATGTCTTCTATACCTTTGACTATGTAGACACTCCCTCTTGGTTGCGATTTGAGGTAAAGTTTAAATTGGTTATCTACACCCTAAAAATTTACAAATCTCCTGAATATAGATTTCAAAGATTGAAAGTATTCTTTACCAAAAGCCAGTCTTCTTTCTGTCTTTTGTTCCATCTATCAATTCAAAATGGATTGCAAATTTGAAAACAGCCTCAACAACTCAGCAAGACTCTCAATGACAACCTAGGGAGATCCTGTTTCAAAACAAAAAATAAAAGGACTAAAAGGACTGGGAATGTATCTCTGAGGTAGAATGTCTGAGTTCAATTTCCAGGACCACACATAAAAAAATTTAAAAATATATTAGTGGTGCTACATAAAGCAAAATAAAGCAGGGGAGAGAACTAGCAGTCTCTGCACAAGTTATGCATTATTCTTTAAATACTCCATTTTTTACAATTTTAACATATCTAGACAACCTTTATATGATCTTAGGAGGCTATGAAAGGAGCTTGACCATTCTGACTTTAGCTTTTTTGAGATTTATTTTTCTCTTCTAACTTTTATCCATCATCATGCCCTCTTTCTTGTGATATTTTCTTGGTTTGACCTCAAATCTAAGAAGAATATAAATAAGTGGTCTTGAATATTTAGTTTCTTGATACTAAGAGTAGATATAATATGGAATAAAGAAAAGATCTCTATGAACAAATAGAAACCAAATTATTGATGAATCCTTTATCATTTTCTTTATAAAAACTTACAAGTGATGTTCTGAGAAAAAGTTTTGGAAACAAAGTATACTTAGGCAATTCTGCATATAAATCTGTATAGGACAGACATTATGTTAAGATATATAAATATTACAATAATTAAATTTTATCTACTATTTTCTGGCACTTTAATGTATCGGATTGCTATCTACAGACTACAGTTTTTTGTAGCTTTTATAAAATATAACTTCTTTAACAAACAATTTAGAAATCTATATTAAAGCATGTAAAGAATAGTGAAATAATTAAGAATAATTTATGATTTTGCAACTCTCTGATAATTTTGGGAAGTTGTTTTTTTTTTTCCCTTGCTGAATTCCAAAGATCAATATTCATCAGGATTTAGGGGCACCATGAAACTCACTTGTAATTTCTATTAGACTACAATACTGTTAGACTGAAGATTTTACTTTGATTGTAAATCCCCCTATTTTCCCTCTATTTTAATAACTTTAATTTCTAGTTGAGACATTGTCCTTTAACTATTATACATGGTGTACCTAGCACTAGCTGTCATTCTTCATTCATGTGACCACAGGCTAGGGACCTAAACTAAAGATGACCTTCATTTCTTCCCTTGGATCCTGAATGTAGAAGGTAGCTAAGATGGGCACCCAGTCCAAATATGGGTTAATCCAGAAACAATATGAAACAAATCAAATGAAAATGAGTTTTTAAAACAAGAGAAAGAAATAGGAAGACATGCAAAGATTTTGCACTTTTAAGTGATAGAAGCTGTGCTGATAAGGGTCATTCTGTGTCTTGCCTTTCACATTCTTTTCAGTGCCATGAATAAGAATCTAAGCATTTTTGCCAACACCATTTGTTAAAGAGGCTATCCTTTTTCCAGCGTATATTTTTGGCTCCTTTGTCAAAAATCAGTTGACTGAAAGTCTGTGGGTCTGTTTCTGAGTCTTCTATTCTGCTCCATTGGTCTATGTATCTATTTTTGTGCCAATACCATGCTGTTTTTATTACTGTGGCTTTGTAGTAGAGTTTAAAGT